>JABXWE010000322.1:0-31251 GCA_014611495.1 Limonius californicus | reverse complement strand
AATAACTTCTCATCATAGTCATACGGTTGAAACTCCTCCCTTAAGAATTTCACTAGGTCATCCCAATTATTCATCAAGTCCCTGTAGGCTCGGTACCAAATCAACGCTTTACCTGTGAATAAATCTAAGGCGGAATCAAATAATATCTCGAGAGAGATGTTTCGAGCAATCCTAAGTTCTTCTACTCGTTCTATAAAAGAATTAACGGACATTTCACCTTTTTCCCCAGAAAATTTCAAACCCCAAGTTCGTACAGGAACAGGTTTAATCTCTCCAACCGAATAACTAACGGAACTAGCTGAAGGTTCAGTACGAAGAGCTCTAACAGGAGTCGACGTTTGTTGCTGTTGAGGATCTTCTGGATTCCCAGCATTCGTAGACAAAGCCATCAGACTGGTCTCAAAACTTTGAAGTTTCTGGTCCAATTTGCTTCTTAATTTGTCGATGGTTTCTAGCATCTCTTGTTTGTTTCTGTCTTCTTCCACCCCATTGGCTAACATTCTCTTCACTCGGCCTTCATAATGAAGCATTTTGCTCATAATCTTCTTATAGCCCCCACCATGTATAGAATCTTCGAACTCGTCTACCAATTCTTCTAAGTTCTTCAGACCTGACAGTATGACCGTGCTATCTTCCTCAAAAGAAAACGGATGAACTGGAAGTTCAAAATGTTTATCCACTTTTTCCTTCCTCAAGGCCACCCTCACTAATTTTCTCAACGTATCTATGGATCCTTCTGCTTTGACCCCTCGGATAGCTAATTCGTAGGAAAGTTCGACGTTGTTCAATCTATCAACATCCATCGTGACAAAAAAAAATCCCACAAAATTCTTAAACTCTAAAAATAATCAATCAAAAGAAAAAAAAACGAAATAAATCGAGCCACTCCTAAGAGAACTCTAACACCCTATATAAAGTGTAAATAATCAAAAAAAAATTCAAGTGAGGAGAAAAAAAAATTTCCCCAAAAAAAATTCCGATCTAAGGAAAAAAATAATCTGTCAAAGCCCCACGTTGGGCGCCAAAATTTGTGACGCCTAGATAAAAACGGCGGCAACAATATTTTTGTTGTACCCAAAAAAAAACGAAGTATCAGTTTCTAAGTAAGATCCAGGTATCAGACAAGGGTTCGACCAGCTACCGTCGCAGAAGGGTGGTTCGGAGTAAGCCTAGGCGCCACCTGTTTAAAATTAACCCTTTGTCTCGAAGATGACGCAGATAAACAGGAATCCCCCGGAGAAAATGTACTTACCTTACTGATAATACTAACGTCTTTCAAATAAAATTACAAGACACAATAAAACACAAAAGCTTGACACAATTCTCTAGTATAATCAAGTTGTGTAAACAATATACAAATAATTATCCAGTTTGGATCAACTTTATAAAGCAAACATTAAACATTAGACCCCCAATTAGCCCAAATATTAAATATAAATATCGTTTAACTAAAGAACAGACCACAAGCGTCCCTGTCTGATTTAATAATACTTGAAATGGACAATCTAAATCCTGAGAAAACGATAATGCGTCAACAAGGGCTAAAATTAATAAGAAGCACAAAATAGCTTCGTAAAAATGGTTAATTAATACGCAACCCGCCTAATTCACGGTTAACGAGATCTCGATAAGGTAAATTAGAAAAGCACCTACGCTTGAGGTTTAAGCGCACTAAAAGAAAAATTTTCACGCAATATCCTCCCTTTTGAATATATATAAAAACCAATAATAATTAAATCAGAAATTCGGAATATGCGGACCGTTTACAAAATTTTATAACTGTATAAGTTATTAGGTTTATAGTATTAAATGATTGTAGAGCTGTATATATACATATATGAACAATTTAAGTCTGTACAATTAAATAGTTGTAAATGGAATTCCACCGGATGATCTTCGAAGTCCTTGAGTATGTATTTATCGCCTCAATGTTTAAAATTTACAAGAATATTCTAGACCGACCTTTTAGTTGATATCTCCGGTACAGCATGCACCATCTGACTTAACACTTGGCGGTCACAGGTGTGCGTCTATATGTTGACCTTGCAAATATGTTCTTTGGCGTACGATCGATCCGAATTCTTCTGGAAATTCTTCGATGTATTTATAAAACTGTCCTTTCCAGCAGCTCTAAATTTTTCTGGTATTTACGAACTTTTCATCAACTCGAGATTTCTTAGCCACTCTAAGCTTGCCAAAGATGTAAATCGGCACTAGAAGACCTCTTCAAGGTGTAATAAATTGGATAAAACCTAGGGAAGATCTCACTAACACCAGAGATTTCCCTCAACTAGACCTTTTCAACAAAATTAGGAATAAATCCTTGGTCGACACGGACCGCGGTGAAAAATCTAGTACACACTTGTCAGGTAACAGACTAATTCTGCGCTCGAGGAAATCTAATTCCACTTGACATTGAAACTTAACATGCGCGGAACCAAAATTTGAAACAACTCAGCAATATACACTGTGCGTCGAAATCGCACGTTACAGATTGTTTGTCGCAGATGTAAACAATTGTCTCCAAACATTTGTCACCGGATTTATGAGAATCTATATGCAAAATAATCATTGAAGCATTTTCCTTCCTATGCAGAATATTCAGTTTATTACCAAAATAACAGATTTGTCACCAAATAAATTACTATCAGCACTTAATACTAATCTGCGTTTTATTTTCTTGTTGCCACCATCATGCTAGAACAGTTAATTTATTTGTGTATCAGGCAATAGGCTGTGTTGCCAAATTAACTGAGTTAATTTTCAAACTCAAAGAAAAGTTCGCAGATGGGCGGGGTAAAATTGGTGTAATGCGGCGAGCGACCAGTTCGATGGTAAGTGTTCTTCTGTCTTGTTACTTCCGGTAGTACCGGTGTTTGTTTGAATATATAGATCCAAACAATTGTTTCACGAAGCAAGTCCGTCGATAAGTTCAGCGTCAACGTCCACACAAAATGAAGTGCCTTTACTCAAATCAGAAGAAGACGGCTCGGAGACAGAAGAAATCGTGGCCACCGAAGAAGAAACAATCATAAAATAATGTGCGGAAGTACGTCGCAAGGTTCGAGGGCGTAAAAGATGCCGAAAGGTGAAAGTGTCTGGTCTTTCTTACGTATGCACGAAGTAGATGAAGGGACGAAGAAATACTATAGGTGCAACAAAGTTAAACGTAAGGGACCTCATTGTGCAGCACAGATTTATATACTTTTCGACGCAGCGTGAGATGCAGTTTTGATGTCTTACAGAATCCGATTATGATAATCAACTAAAATTGCAGTCTAATTATGGGTTAAACGATAAACTTAAGGAAGAAGTAAATAAGCTGTTCGACTTACATCTGGAACCAAAAGCTATAATAAGTAATTTAGCCAAAATTAAAGGCATTACCATACCCAAAATTTCACACCTAAGAAGTTACAGGGCATCGCTCTAAATATGGGCTACCAACTTTTAGTCTCGGTGACCTAGAAGCTTGGTTGCTTTGCCACTCAACCATCCCTCAAGATGTACATCAAGTTTATGTACTTGCATATGACATACTTGAAGAAAATGATTCACTGAAGTTCCGATTGTACTTTCAACCAAATTTATGATGGGATTGGTTCGCGACGTGAAAGTGATTCATGCAGATGTCACATATAAATTAGGGTGGCTGGGATTTCCAGTCATTGTGGTTGGAAGTACGGATAAGAATAAAATTATAAAAGCTTTTACCCGTCTTGCTTAGGATTGGCAACCTCAGAAGAAAAAGCTGACTTCAGACTGTTGTTTGAGGCACTAAAGAATAACATCTCAACTTTATTCTCGCATTGCCTGCAGCCAGAGGTGTTGGTCTGTGATGCATCCAAAGCCACTCAGAATCCCTTCGTAGAAACTTTTGGTGAGGAGATTACAGAAGGATGTGCTGGGCACACGCGAAAAACAAAATTCAAACCCGCGTAGAACAAGTTACAAAGAAGACGAGGTAGAAGGAATTACTGAATGATATCGATTCATTCAGCTACTGATCCAAACACCTTCAATTTGACAGCCGCAGAATTTCTGAAAAAATGGGAGAATGCGTCCAGTTTCGTTAAATACTTCAAGGAGCAGTGGTTACAGCAAAGTTCCAATTGGTATTTGGCTGCTCACCTGAATTCTCCAACCACAAACAACGGACTGGAATCATTTAACAGAATCGTAAAAGACAACACACTCTGCGTGAGCGTCTTGCATTATCATGTTTTTTGATCGTTGGTACTGAGATGGTGAACCAATGGTCTACAATAGCCAAAAGCAGACCATCACTTTAATACACTGGGCAGAATCATATCAGGGTGCGAAGATGCGAGAGAAAGTTATGTCAACGCGCAGTGATGAGACCTTTAATTATTAAGAAGTACCTGGTGGAAAGGTCGAAATAATCAGAGAATTCAAAAACAAGTAAGATAACTGCCAACGCCTACAAATAACAGTTCTTCAGCAAATAGGAAGTAGCTTTGCCTAAAAGTAGCACCTGGATAGACGCTTACAACTAGTTCGTCCGCCACTGGAGGCCAAGGATGTGCCTATTGGTCAAAAACGGAAGAGAGGACGCTCTGCCAAATCCCAGCCGCACTAATCATACAATAGCTAGTATGTTTTGCTTTGTTTTCGCCTTTTTCGTTTATTTATATATTCAGAATATGTAAGATATTTCAATTTGGTCTGTTAGATACGTGTAGTACAATAATTATTACAAATGTTCCATTAATGTGTTTCATTTAATCCTTTCATTCTATTTTTTCAGACTGGTAGACTGTAGTTCAGCTGTTTTTATACATATCTCATTCAATACCGAGTATCTAGTAATGTATCAAAATTTAATTAATTGCAACCTAGAGTTGGTACTTAACCCTACTTAAATAATGGTAGATAACACTGGTACACAAAAATCAACTTTCTTTTTATGACATGGATAAAACATGGCCTATGTTATGTAAAATTTCAGCAAAAAGCAGAAAATGACCTTGGATTTTCTCTATCACCCACACTTTATTTGCTACGAAGTGTTGTGCATTATCAATATCGGTATGTTCTTAATGTTGCACTTACTTCAAAATGTTGTTGCGGATGTTTTACGGCGATATTTGGTCTCTGGGGCATCACGGATTAATGTCCAGCAATAATCAGCAAGCAACCTAGCACTCCATTTGCCTTGTATCGCTTTTCCATGGTTGCAACGTCTTGGTGGAAACGTTCTCCATGTTCGCCGCTTACGGCACCCAAATTTACCGGAAATAAATCGAGATGAGCATCCAGACAGTGAATGTTTAAGGACATGTTCAATCCCATTTCTCTGTAGGAACTAAGTAATTCAGTCACAGGATCTTTATAACTCTCAGCTTTGACATTTCCAACACAATTGGTCGCAACAGTTGTAAAAGCTCTCCATGCTCTTAGTTTAACTTCATTCAGCAAATTGTCAAATTCGCCATCCTTCATTGCTTTTCGTATTTGTGGGCCCACAAATATGCCCTCTTTAATTTTTGCCTCACTAACTCTCTGAAATTTTTGTTTCAGATACAAGAACCCTCTTCCGTTCCGATCTAGTGTTTTAACGAAATTTTTCATTACGCCCAATTTAATATGCAGTGGTGGTAGAAATACGTTTTTAGGATCTACCAGTGGTTCGTTGGTAATATATTTTTGACCCGGAGTTAATACTTCACGTAGTGGCCATTCCTTCTGTATGTAGTGTCGACCTCGTGCACCGCTGTCCCATTCACACAGGAAACAATAGTATTTTGTATACCCCAACTGAAGTCCAAGAACGAGCGCTATCACTTTTAGGTCTCCACAGATTGACCACTCATAATCATTATACCGGATGTGTTCTAGGAGATATCGCATATTCTCGTATAATTCCTTCATATAAACGGCGTAAGCTATAGGTACAGATGGGTATTTTTTGCCGTGATTTTAATCTAAGTTTTGAAAAATCTATAAATAGGCGCCAATTGCTTGGTTCATGTTTCTGTCCTAATGCGTGAAATAAGTTGTCAACATCCGTGTAATATACCAAAGTCCCTTCTTGAGCGAAAGAATGTGTAAGTCCTTTTTGACGTCTTCGGAAGGAAGCGAGCTATATGTAAGTCACCTTCGAAGAGATTCCATCCTTTTAATCTCGATGCTAGAAGTTCTGACTGTGATTTTGCTAGTTTTAAATCTCGAACTAAATCATTCAGTTCAGCCTGTGAAATCAGATGTGGTTCTGTTGAACAGTCTGGAGCTGGAAATAGAGGATAATTGTGGATTTCCTGTGAGAATTGCATCTCATCAGCTGGAACACCGGTGCTTTCAGGTTCTGCTTCGTCCAAACTCGAAGATTCTGGTGGATTTGGGATAGGAAGATCTTCACTATGTTCGACGGGCCGTAAATGGTTTTACTGTTGTCTCCACGCCATTGGTAATGCAAAGCGCATTTTACGTTTTGTACCTTTCAACCAACCTGTTAATAATGTTACACAAGTCTTACCACATATGTGAGGAGTTCATGACTTATCTCGATCTCCTACGTTAACTCCGAAATAAAGTTCATAAGCTCTTCGTGCAAGTGGGGTGAAAATAGGTTTTTGCGATTTAAAAATTAGTTCCCAACACACGTACCAAACACTGTTGACATTATTTACACGCTGCCTAGGCATTGTACTTACTTGCTAATTCATAGTCAATCACAGTACAGTAATAAACATAAATCAAGTATGTAGAACAAAAACACGTTAGTAACGACGTTTTGCGTTACGACATAGGAAATGCAGTAACTTCATACGCCGGTAAATGCCTACTAATGCACAATATCTGATTTGGTGCGTACTTCTTGCATGTAATATACAGGAATGAGCTTGTCTTAACACGGTATATTCGTCACTGGTGATACATTACACAAAGTGGCGCAATATTCATATGTTGTATACTTGCAAACTATAAATGCTTGTTACTAAAAATTCGTGGGGGATAGGCAAATTCTGTTTTTGAATTCGTTTTTAGGGTGCCGAAATACATTAAAAGCACCTAAAAGTTTCCATGTCACAAAATATGTGTTTAACAGTGTATTTGCATTTTGATAACAGAAGTATTAAACAGACAATTATATTTAAACAATTTGGTGATGAGAATTTGGTGATAAATACGCTGATTTGGGTACAAATCTGATTATTTAGCAAGCGGTTAGACTTGCGGGTCACTGTGTGTGAATAAATAGGTAATCGTATTCACATAGTCTAGTAACAAAAACTTGGTAACTAATTTGTTATTCTTGAAACCCGATAATTTGGTAATAAAAATCGGAATAATTAGGTGACCGATTACATCATACCCGTTGTTATTTATCAAATATATAGCATTCATATGCACAGGAACGATTAAGAAATAATTATGGCTATACAGGGTGTCCCTAAATTATAGGTACAAACTTTGAGGACGTATTCTACAGACAAAAATAAGTTTAAAGGGTACAACATAACAATTATTTGATCTAACCATAACCTTATTTATTAACGCTAAATAGGATATACCTTGTAACCAAATGTAGCCTAAGCGTTTGCGGAAAAATATTTATATGGAACATTTTTTATTGTCTTATTGTCCTGAATCTATGCTGCGAATTTAATCCCCATGGTACGAAGTTTCCCAATTTTTATGGCATATCGATTTTATCTCTTATTTGTATTTTTGCATGTCGAATAAAATTATTTTGCCAATAATATGAACAACAAAACAAGTAACAAATATTGAAGAAAACAGATCATGATCTTCCCACTTGAGACGCCCCTGATGCACTTATTAAAACGTAAGTAGGCTCTAACCTGCAACTTTGATGAGTATCGTATGCACGTAACATGTCAAAACATTAGTCCAATTATTACCATAATTATATGCAGAAAAGTGATCGGACAAGTCTCATTTTAAAAGGCTTAACTGTAACCGTACACTTTTATATTTTGATAAGTTGAGTTAAGTCGTCATATTTTGGCCTCAGGAATGTGTAGTAGCATTTTATACAGACATTTCAGAGACCTTGTATACCGGGTGTCCTGGAAGTAAAGGAACACGGCTTAACTACAGCTTCCTGTTGTCAAATGGGACCAACTAAATCAAACATACCGTAATATAAAAGCGCTTCCCTAGGAAGGTAGGTATGGAGCTTTAAAGGAGAAAAAAATAATTTTAACATTGGGTAGAGTAGTTGCAATATCTCATGATCCGCGAATTGCGCACCGCCGGGAGTGAGAAGGCTGTAGAAAAGGACGCCCAAACAGTGTTTTCGGCTCAACCTAAAAACATCAGGCTAGCATGTAGGGCCAAATTGAAAACAGACTATGCAAATAAATGTGTAATTTAACTCTTTAACGTTCACTACATTAATGATAATATATTAAATAAACCACTTCCCCAAAAGAAAATGAAATAAATAAATGTAAATATTTTGAAATATTAAAGGGAAGTATGAATATGTTGTATTACAGCTGATAATTCCAATATTAGGTTAGGTTTGTGCAGTCAATTTTATTAAATTAAATGATAACGTAGTAGAAAAATTATATTATATCTTTCACGTACCTAAAATTTTTTTTGTTATTCTTGTTACAGGAATTAACTATTAATTTGTAGAATGCTTGTTTTATTTGTCTGAAGAAGGTCCTATGGGACTCGAAATATAATTTTTCTACTACGTTATCATTTAATTTAATAAAATTGCTTGCACATCCCTAACCTAATATTAAAGGGAAGTGTTTTCATTTAGCAAAAATCAGAACACAATAAAACAAATTATAGGTACATAAAGTCAAATTTAATGCAAATATCGTACAACACGATTACACAATTAAATATTATACATAAACTCATATTGAATGCTAATACAGTCCATATTAAAATGAAAGGAATGAATGTAAACAATTTTAAGTTAAATATCAAAGTGTCTTCAGATAATATAAAGCAAAAATTATATACAATTATAATGGTTTACAACCTAAATCGTCTTCATCGTCAGACGACCAATACAGTTCTGAGTCATCACTGCTGTCATGAACATTTATAATAAGTTCCTGCACATCATCTATTATATATTCTCTGGCAAGATATTCGTCCTCGATCTTCTTCACATGTGAACAAATGTTTGCCCATTCTTGCACACCAACAACATTAAATTTATCTTCTGCCAACTTCCTGACATCATCCATTTTAAACGTTGTATTATGGGCAGCCACATGATTTTTTACCAATGCCCATATTTTTTCTATGGGGTTGAGTTCCGGATGATAGGGAGGCAAGCGCAGTGCCACGTGACCCTGTTCGACTAAAATTTTGTCGATCACATATACTTTGTTAACTGGTTTATGTTTTCATATAATTCTACTTTTGTGTCTTGTAATTGAAACGGTAAGTTTCTTTCCGTTAGCCATCTCCACATGTCCTCTATTTTCCAAGCCGAGATTGGATTTGGTTCGGTGGTTACGTTGTGGTACGATGCATTATCGATAACCAACACAGAATTTTGTTGCATATTTGGAAACAATTTCTCTTGTAACCACTTCGAAAAATTCTTGTTGTTCATGTCGTCATGATAGTCCCCAGTTTTAAGGCCCGATTTGAAAGTAAGTAAACCATTCGGAACAAAGCCTTCTTCACCGGCAGCATGCACAATAATTAAACGTTGTCCTTTGGCAACTGGAGACTGGAATAATTTTTTCCCTCCATTTTAGGCTTAATTGTTGCTTAATTGCTATACAGGGACGAGTCATGATATTAACTAGATTACAGTATTCTAACCTAAAATCAGCTTGAAATTGAATTTTAAGTAGACCAGTACTACGTTAAAATATGGGAAAGTTCAAAACAAGTATTTCACTTAATTGTTATTAATTATAATTATATATATACAGCACACATTGCCATTGCCAATGTGATAACAGATTGTTTAAATTTCGTATACTAAAAAAAATCTGTTTATAGGCTTGTTTGGTTGCGGTTTATAATCTATGAAGGTACTTGTATCTACAGATAGTTACAGAAAATGTACAATTGAAAATTATCCAAGTTTTATTTTCGTATAGACAATAGCCAGCGCGATGGCAATTGTACCCTCGGAAAGGGCGTCGCGTTTATCCATATAGGTAGAACTGATCTTACGTAGGCCGCCGTTAGGAGGCGTGAAAATTGATTGCTTAGAGCGCCGTAACTCCGTTGCATAGACTACTCCAAGTACTACGGTGTTACGTGTGTGTCATCGGGCCCGAAACCTTTCGGGTGGACTTCAAAAAACAAATTTCTGCAGGGTCGCGATCGGTTCCTTCCGCATCTGTTGCTGTGGCAACGGGGTGCGTCCGCTTTTGCAGGTACGTTGGGGGCCCATGGTGTATAAGATATTGTGGAACCGACCCAATCCGGCCTGCCGTTTAAGAACGCCACTATCGGGAACTCGAAATTCATAGCCGTTTTCGAGTCGGCACTAAAAACAACCGGTTAATTTTATTTATGAGAAAGATGTGTGGATATTTTATAATTTCAGCGAAACAAATCCGGCGACAATAGCTTAACTAACTGGCCGCTGGTGAATTCTTAAAGTCAACGTTACAAAAACGCACTCTTTTTCGGTATTTAGTATCATTTGCATGTTTTGGTGTTTAATACGGGTACCTTCGAAGCGCGGAGCGCTGCGCAGTCAGAATGCTATGCTGTAAGATTACCAATACCCTAAAGTAGCCTGTTCTCCTCAAAGGACAGAAACATGTTTGCACTATTTGCACCTACCGGCAGTCGCTCGTATAAAATACAACTGCTCCTCCCGTCTTCTCTTCACCTGAATTTTCTACCGTCCCACGTTCCTTTCTTCTCTTTTCGCATTTCTTTCTCGCTCTTGCCAAAGTCCTTAATTCTTCGCCCCCATTTCCTTCTATTGCTATTGCTCTACCCCTCTATCCTTTTCGTCACCCCCATTTGCTCCAATTCCCTTGTAACTCTTTCCCTCCTTCAACCACTTTGCTATATCTTTTTTCCTTCCCTTCCTCCAATTCCTCTTCTTCTTGCTCTTTTCCCGTCTACTCCCCCTCTCCCATTTCCTCTTCTCTTCACCCCTTTTCTCTTCTTTTCTCCTTTCCATATCCACTCCATTCTTTCGCCACTTTCTCGTCTTTCCGTCCGTTCTTCGGCCCTCCATCAATGTTCCCAGTCTCGCAAATATGGTTTAACTATTAAAATTAAAGTAATATTAACACACAGAGCTTCATTTAGTTACAATGACAACTAATCAACTTGAACTACTTGACGTTCGTACAAAACAGGGAGAAGTTATTTATTACTGTTTTGCATAAAACATTATCAAGTTTTACGTTAGTAGGTTATACTATTCCCTCCCTAATAACACTACTAAGTTAAAAATTCACTTGTACATTTGTTGCACTAAGAGAGTGCAGCTTTAACTTTCTACATATATGTACTTACATCAAAATGTAAACAAAAACACTTGTACGTTTTTGTGCCAACCTTTTCAAATACTTTTTTTTTCATTCATACTACCGTTCCCCCCCGGAACCGCTTTCGCATTACTTCAGGGGGGTGCGGGCGTCCCTTACATACTAAACATTCATGCAACATGCACCCTAAACTTAACTAACCAAATGCGGTTGGCCCAGTCGGGATTCGATCGCCCCAACGGAGCAACTGCATTTAGTGTGACCTCGAGTGGTCAATGCGTTCTCGCACTCGACCACCGCGGTCCCTAACCTTTTCAAATACTATAGTTTTATTTAAGAATCTAAAATTTCAAATTTCCTAAAAGTATTTATTACTCGCAGAAGATGCATGCAACGCAATAATTAAATTTCAATTATAGACTTTACGTTTATGTAAGTCTATAAGCATTAACTAGGGCAATCGTTTAACTTCAAAAGGATCTGTTCTAACCAAAAATCAATTAAAAACGGTTCCTTTCATGGACCCGGCGACGCATATACTATACTTTCAACAGTAATGCTCTCGCTCACCACCACTTTACCGAGAATGTAAGTCACTTTGTCAGCATCAATCATGAAGGAAGAGTAATTGGTAGTGGTTGTTGATCATTTATTACTTTGCTACCGATTTCGTAAATTTTTCAGTTTCGAAATTCTAACGAAATTCGTTATGCTTGGTTTAAATACAATATTGAAAGAAATAACACATGTATATAGAAACATATGCTGAATTTCAATTTTAAGCAATGCAGGCAAATAAATTTTAAAATATATAATAAGAAAACGTAAGGTGTCTATGTTTCTGCTCAATAAAATACTTTGATCTTTTCTTACAAATATAGTGCTACAGTTATTTAATTAATTCTATGATCCATTAAATTTCGGTTATTATTTTAGCTAAACCAGCACAAAACATTTCACTTTATTTTGTTGAAAACCAACGTACACAACTAAAATAGAAAAACATAGTTCATGGACTGCGAAGAAATAGAAAATGCGAATAAAAAAGAGCTGAACGTACAGTTTTAATTGACTTACTGAAGCAGCCAAGGTCGAAGTTCAGATACATTCTGTAAGTTCAACGAATTCACTGCACCAAGTTTCCACCCAAACAGGCACTTCAGCTTGCGTTGTTCGTAAGGTAGGAGACGACTTTAGCTTTTAAGAATTGAATTATCTCAAGAAATTGTAAACTTAACATGTCTTAGTCATCTTTCCCCTTAACGATTGGTTAAGAAATATAACTGTATCTAACAAAATTCCTAAAAGCAAATCAAAACAAGTGTATAAGCCAGTAAATGTTTGCTCCCATGAGATTTTATTTGTTAATAAAGGTGGTCGCGAAATGCGTTTTAGTAATCCAATCAACCGATTTTCCGGTTCCTGGATGCCACTTACTGGAGTTTAATACAACAAATGCTTCAGAAATCTTAGAAAAACATTTAGGGCCGTCAAATCTGGATATCTTGGAGGCCAAAGAACAGGACTTATTCACCTCCCAGGATAATGCTGGTTTAACTGGAGCTGGAGCACCATCTTGTTGCCACCATATATCACGCCTTATTACCAGTGGCACATTTTCCAACAGAACTGGTACTCTCTCATTTAGGAAATGTAAATAATGTAGCCAATGTATAGTGTAAAGTTTATTTTCTTATTCGTATCCAAAGCGTCACTACTCCGATATATGAAAACAAATACGAATATGCCATATATCTAATGATCACCTTCTATTGGTTATATCGTAATTTAGTACTGAGACAGGTGGAAGGGTGTAGAATTAATATACTTCTTCGAAATGTAAACACTTTTACTCCAGAGAAAATTTACTAGGCAGGATACCTCGCTGGTTTGCCTTTACCTTGCGAAGGGGAACGGCCGTCAAAAATCCGATGTCTAACGTCTAACGTGCTAACCTCTGTACCACGGCCACCTCAATTAATATACCAACCTAACTAAATATGGCCGATTTTTGAAAGAATCTAAGCTAAACTTGTAATCAAACGTAATAACTTTTAAACTTAATATTTCTTCCAACAAGCCATTTTATTTGGAAATTTTTTATGACAATAATTAATTTTTAATTTCTTAAATTAATTTTTTTGAAAACGAGTCTGCATTTTGAAGACCCCTTAATCGCATCGCTTAATTAATATTTAAAAATGCGGTAGCTAGGGATACGACTAACATACTCCTGCCATAGACGATTATGCTAGAAGTCTGGATTTCAATTCCCAGCACCGGGCCATCGCATTTTTAATAGTTGTTTTCCCTCGCAAGACAGTGAAAAACCAGCAAGATATTCTGTCTTCTTTAGAAAAAAACACATTAAGCCACATAAGCTGTAGGTCCCCCAACCACTCCGAATAGTGCTACACAAGCAAAGAAGGGAAGATTGTTACGTTTCATATGAGATGAAGCACACAAACAAGAATTTTCTTCTCTCCGTATCTGTTTCACTATATTAGATGATTTATGAATTATTGTGTGAGGATCGTTGCCATACGAACAACAATGCATAGCTTGTAAGAATCAGACTATTATTTAATGGTGGGATATCATGTTTTTTACTATTTCCGTAATATGTAGAAATATTAATGATTCTGTTCAAAGAAACTATGAAATAAAAAGACATGTAGCTTCAACAACTATTAAAACAAACAAATCCTAACTGTCAACGAAAGGAAAGAGGAAAATTAAATTAGTAATTGTATTGACGCTGTAATGTTGAGTCGGCATTAAATGCACAATTGATTATTTGCATCTATAAATTAAGTTTGTTTGGGCATTGAATAACAATGATACTTGAAGATATCGAAAAATCTTTTGTAGGAACAAACAATGACAGGGTGCGACTAAAAAAGCCTAGCCAGATCCCAGGACAAAGAAATTATTTAATAATTAATGCTGCCTATACCACACCCACTGGCGTGTTTGATTAAAATTGTACAAGTGTAAAATCTATTACCTGCTTATTATTCCTGTTATATACGTATAATAAAATTAATTATATAATGCCGAAGTGCTCCTGCATTTCGTGTATGCAATTCCTGGGTGTACAAACAATGGATGCGATCAGAACTCATCGGCGGCGACAGGCGGGTGGACATGCAACAAATAATAAAACACAGACTTACTGATCTGTTAATAAATATTGGGCAGTTGTACTCACCGGGGATTCTTCACCACCCTGCACCTCGGTGGCGGTTTATAAATTAATTTCTATAATTATGCATATCTTCTGGTACAACAATCCTCCCCGATCAGACAGGATTTCTAGGAATTTCTTTGTTGAACAGTGCTAGCATTCAGGAAATGTTTTTGGGCTTCTCTCAAAAGTCACACGTGTTAGTTTTCGTTCGAGAATCATTTCGTAATATGGTGCAATCTTTTTTCGGGGGGAAGTGACTCCCGTTGCGAAAGTTCGCCAATCAGCTTAACATCTCTGAATGGCTCCGTTCGCTCGAACACATCCACGAGAACCGTAAATAAGTTGTGCAGCAGGGGCGGCTTTTGTGTTTTTTTTTTTCGAGGAGTATCCGTTATGTGTGTTTCGTTCGCTGTTTTACCAAGGGGTATAAACAGACCATCGGCTACTGCCGGATTTAAAGAAAACACTGGATTCAACCCCGGTAAAGGCAATTCTTTTTGAATTGACCGATCGCCCTGTCCCTCTGCGGTTACCGTCGGTGCGAAGAGCGCATCAAAGTTTCGGGCCCCTGGCTGGTGACTTCATTCAATCCAGTCTGCGGGGGCGTACCTGTGGATTTTTTTTGCATCATCCTGTTTAACTACTCCCCGGAATTGTGCCTGCCTCCACCGGAATTCAAAGTAAAGGACCAGTTTTTCTGTGCAGTGAGAAAGAAACCTTTTTTTGCTCGCGTTAACTTGCAAACTTCAAATTTTACCTTCATGTAAATAGAAAGACGATCTTCAGTCGCCATATGTGGTGTTAGTTGTTAATTATAAAACTACCAAATTATATTCCGTTTTATTCTTGTGAACTTCAGCGTCCCTGGTGTACGTAGCTGTATGAAAAACGTAAATCCCGTTGCACCAGTGGCGGCGAGTTTTTTTCTGAACGTTCAAAAATTAAAAATATGTAATCCGAACTTATAGCGTTATCACTTGTTGTCATTTTCTTGTACTGTCATTTCTAACAATTTAAATATATGTGTATTAAAAATTTACTGCCTCTTATAGTGTCTTTTGTACTTCTTTGTGTACGAATTTGGCAAGCTTCAAATATATAGAAGGAGGCACAATAAAGGTGAGTTCCATTCCCGTAAGCTGTTGGCTTCTCGGCCTTCCACGAGGACCTACAATCAGCTGGATTTGGAAGGTGGCGCCCACTTATTTTGACTTACCCTGTACACAACTAAAGATTTCCTCTCGTTAGCGATTATTACGTACTCCCCCTACTCCTCTGAGCTAAGCTGTAGGCCGTTTTCCATCTATCTGGTTACGGGTCGTCGGAAAAGCTCCATTGGCCCGTAACATCTGTCGTATACGAAATTCTCGTTGAACATCTTCACCATATAAATATTTGTCGAGGTGGGTCCCAAGAATACTGACGCTAGAACACAAACAGGAGAGAATGGCTACTTCTCGAGCATTTCTTAATCTTTACTGCACAGAAGGGAATTTTTATATCATATAGTAATGGGAGGTGAGACATGGTTGTTTTACTATACACCTGAAACTAAACGACAATCTCTTGAACTCACATTCTACGAGCAAACCGAAAAAGTTCAAACCGGCTCCTTCAACCATGAAAAGTCATGGCAACAGCTTTTTGGAACCGGAAAGGCATTCTTCTGGTTGATTATCTGCCTCGAGAAAAAACCATCACCGCAGAAAGATACAGCGAAACCGGGATGTGGCCTGCTCGCCAAAGGGATGTGTCTGCTCCACAATAACACGCATTCTCACGTTGCCCAAAGCACAGCAGAACTGTTGCAAAAGTTTCGATCTGACTTTCGTCAATTCCTAATATTAAACCACCAAACAGTCACCCACTGCTTCAAGAAACAGGCGGCACAGTTCTTCAACCAGGGTCCACCGATCCCAAAAATTATTGGATGTCAATGGGGATTATGTTGAAAAACAATTTTAACACCTTTTCATTACAAAAACAAGGATTTTAATTGCAATAAATAATTATCAGTTTTTGACAAAGCAATTCTTTTTTTAAAAATGACCCTCGAAGATACACCAGGCTTGTATAATGAAAGATGCAGGACACGTAAAACTCATATATTATCAAACAGATAATACGCAACCATTCGAGTAATTACATACAACACTTCCTGGGATATATAACATCACCTTGCAAGCGCAACATGTATATATCCCATGCCACTGGCACTACTACCTAAGCACCCTGTTGCAGCACATATTTATATAACAAACACATAAAATGGAAACATTAATATCGCACCTCACCCTAACATAGAGTATAAACGCGTAGCATATCATTTACTATAATTTCCAAAGCTATTAATAAGTTATTATGCTAAAATACGCAAAGTTGACGCCACAGCACTCTTCGTAGGACTGCCCTTGCAGGCATTTACCGGCCTACTGTACTTTGTTGATCCTCAGCATTCCAAGAACTCTTTGGCTATCGCCTTGAACCATTTACTGCTACCAGATGTTTTAAATAACTAATGGAAACTACATAAATATATATGCAAATATTTATTTGTTGACTTTACGTTTACGGATTACTTATACTAGGTAATAACTACAGCCTAACTATTCTAATAAAGAATTAGAAAATATTGTGAAGGCGTCCGAAACTCCTCAAAGTTCTGAAATTTAAGATATTATAAAATATAATTACGTATTAAAACTCTGTGTTTCTTATACCGATCGTTTTCGCGTAGTAGAAAAGTTCGAGACAAACGAGGTAAAAACGGAAGAAATTTCCTACTAAATGAAAACGATCGGTATAAACCAGCGGTGACCTTTTTAGGCGGTGAGCCAAATTAAAAAAATAGGTATGCCTACCAGGTCACGTTCCTGCTGCTTATGGCCGTTTTCGGGTCGACGGCACGATACTTAGATCAATATTATGTGTACAGTTCAAAGAATCCTGCTCCGCCGCCACCAAAAGAGTACCCACTGCAGCGCGTTTTTGGCTGCTGATGGCGCAGCTGCCTAGGAAGCCTAATTCTCAGAAGTCTTCTATATTTGGGTAGTGACCTAATTTTATTAAACGTGTTAATGTCTCAGAAGAGAATATACAAATATTTCTCGATAATATATTCCGTGGGATTCCCGCTTTCCCAGACTAGCTGTGTGATGGACCCTACATGGTCGCGCATCATTGGCTCCGGGGCAGGGGGGGCAAGAGGTATTGCTTGACACACCCCCCTGAGTATTTATACCTAAATTATTTCTTCTTCTTAGGGTGCCGTCTCTCGACAGAGGTTGGCTATCGCTATGGCAATTCTTATTTTTGACGTTGCAGTTCGGACAAGTTGAAGAGAAGTACAACCAAACCATTCACACAAGTTCCTCAGTCAGATATTCTTCGTATTCCCACTGATCTTTTACCTTCGAATTGCCTAGGTTATTTGTATATAGGTTCTTCATGCGTTAGCATACCCGATGTTTATAGGTTTAACATTTAGCTATGCTGTTATCCTTTTTTTCTCTAGCTATCTCTCTTCCTAATCTGCGCATTTCGCGGTTCATAAGATGTTGAAACTGCTCTAACAGCTGTCTTTAGAATTTTCGTTCAGTTTCTATGTTTATGAAAATTATACAAATGTTGGTCGTCATATGTCTTGAGAATATGTGGTTTTTGAAGAATTTTCTAATAAAAATATAGTTTTAGTATGATAGTAGCATACCAATAGGCCGCTTCCCTTTTCTTAAAAAAATTGCTTCAGTTTTTTGCTGGCATCTGCCCCCTCCCCCGCCCCCTCCACAAATATTTCTGGCGGCACCACAGGGGCGCATACTTATATTTGCACGAAGGCGCTCATTAGGCTTGGAACGGCTCTGCAATAGGTCCTATATTAAACATAAAATAGAACCATGGGAAACTAAGATACGCAATTATTAGTACTTGTCGATCACTGTGGTGAAAATGAAAAAAGCAATTACAAAAACGCAATCCGTAAACACGCTACAATTCATACTTAAATTACTTTCGTAAGTTGGTATGAAAACGATGCGTTTTAATCAGGAATGCTAATATCGATTTTTCACTAGATTAGTTGCGAAGCGATATTTATTATTAGCCATCACATTCCATTAAACAAACTAAGCAATTTATATTCAGAATTTGTCCGCGAATCTTAGGCGTAATTATAAAATACTCCATTATTAATGTACTAAATTAATTTACTGCATCGGTATTATTAATGTTGGACCATTTCTTACATAGAATGTTTCTGTGGATAAAGATTACGGTGCAAATTTATTAGACAGAGTGAATATAGGATTTCTTACACAGAACGCGCTGAGAATATTTCTCTAATAATGTTGTAAATTTATTTCCCAATTACAACTTCTAGTTCTTGTGGTATTCGTTAGCCGCAATTTATGCCCCGCGTAATTATAAGAACAAGAAGTGATAAACACATTTTAAGGTATTTCAGTACAAGTAACATTATTAAATACGCTATAGATCACCGTCATTATATCGACGGCTTAGTACAGAAATACTGGCAAACCTTTTTACTCTTCCTACAGACCTTAATAAATTTTCAAATAGATACTAAGCTTCTTCAAATTTGACAACCACACCTATGTTACATCTCTGTGGTATTCGTTATTAGTTAGCATTATACATTATGTAGATTCCAGTTTAGTGAACGTCAGTTCTAGTTCATTAGACTCATTTGAAATACGAACTGGAATTGATAAACCACTGTTTAAAACCGTAAAGCAACCCGGTGTGTTTAATTCGATAACACTTTGTAGATAAAATTGATCGAATTATTATATAAATTAATTTTTTAATGGGAAACTAAGGGTCGTTTACAAATTATTAATTTACTAAATTTGAACGTTTTCAATTCTCAAATTTCTTAGTAAAACGATATTACATTAGCTAACTACTATTGACAAAAAAAAATTAACAAACATTAATTTCAGTTTTAATTAAAAGTTTAAATTACATTAGGAATTTTAATTGGATGCTAAAAATTAAAATCAATGAGAGTGTATGAACTACCCTATTTACTTTCCCATGTTCTTGATCAGTACGTGAGCGTGTGTGTGTGTGTGTGTGTAGGCGCGCGCTTCTGCGTGTGAATATATGTTGCGCACGCGCGCTATGCGTAGCTTAAAAACTACAACAATGACTCAATCCTCACAATTTCCCAAAGAAATTCGTAAACAAAAAGAAAGTTAGGCAAGTGTTACAAAATTATTTAAAAAATTGAAATCATAAAACGGAAAATCAGCGTTTTATATTTTGGCATATATTTTTCCTAATTACGCTAGCCTTAAAAACATGGCTACTACAACGTTTTCAAGTTTTTGCCTTCTACGACCGTTCATTTTCACAATAATCATATAATCACTAGACATTCTTATTTAAAGGTGCCTACACAGTAATTTGAAGTTGCAAATTTGGCGTAATTTAAAAAAGTTGTTAACAATTCCACTGCGATTTTTTTTTAAATCCGTGCTGTGGACAAAAGGTCGCATTTGCTAGCATGGAATGATTTCCTTAAAGATTATTATTAGACGATTATTAACATAATATAACAACATGTTCTATTGGAAATTATTTTTAGTGTAGAATAATGCACCTTTATACCAACAAAAAAACTTAAAATATAACTTTCTAGGTACAACAAATTAAAAAAAATGCAATGAAATGAAAATAGAGATATAGCAGTGCCATACAAATTTATAGCAATTCAATTTTCCATCTTCTTGGGGGAATTAAGAAATATGTTTCATTGGTATGTGCTTAAGGCTTATCTAACCTCTACTACTTATAGATCATGAAGAAAACTGTATGATAAACATTGTTATATTTTCTAAATTTTAGGTTGTAACACACACTATTGAAGTGGTCTAAAATTTAATGCAAAGTCCAATACAATATAAATTTCATTTTAACCGTACGGTAAAATTGTTAAACAGATGGTTGGGATCGGCAAGTAAGTCACAAAATTGGTGCTTTAAAAGGTTTATCTGTATACCAAATCCAGCAAATAAAAAAAGCGTAAACACGCTTGGAAACAGGCAACTACTTACTGATGTTAATCTCCATGATGATAAATGAGTTGCAAAGCGATGCATGTGTTCTCCCATTAACTAACATAGCCTGACACACGTCTAAGGGAAATTATTTATACCACCGAAGAAGCTGTCAATTAAAAGCAAGCAACCGACACCTGAACGCAGAGAACTTGGCAGCGTTTTCATTTGAAAGCGTATAAATCAAATATAACTACACCGTAATTCCAGAAAGTGCTTATGCTTTTGCAGCGTACTTACCCATAAATCTCGATAATACGACGATAAAACAATAGAAATTGCTTTATCTTGTTATAAAATTAAGAGCTTTGTTCCATTTCACAGTGCAAATAAAACCTAAAAATTAGAAAATCAATTAAAGCTTAATTACATTTTTAATTTCAATGATACAAATTTTCCAGTATAAAATGAAAGTTTGAATCAGTTAATTTTGTGGGAAATGATGTAAACAGTATAAGTATAAGTATACAAAAATACTTATTTTATGTACAAATGAATTTTTGAGGCTACTAGGGTGACTCAAATTAGTTAAAGTTATCGTTTCCTGTTGCCACCGTAGCTGCGTTTATAAGCCACCTTCCTACTTGCGATTTTTTTAACTAGTAGACGACATACCCAAGCCTGAAATAAGATCAAAAAATTATCAAATCATAAGAACTTCTGATAATAAATTGCCAAGTGCAAAAATACAGTAACATGAACCTACTTTTACAACAAATGTGGGCTTGATTTGGTGAAATGTTTTCACCTTATTACTACGCTTAGGGTAATTATTATTAGACATTTTTGGTAATAAATACATATTTTAAATGTTTTGAGTATTAATGCATAAATTGCAGCATTTGTCTGTTTACATTGCAAATTGATACAATTTTTTGTTATCAAGCATAGATTCACTTCGTCAAACAGTCTGGGAACTTCCGGAAATTTTAAGTAATCTTCTAAACTAATTCATTCTGTATTTTGAATAGGTAGGTACTTTCTTAGTTGTTAAGCTTCGAAAAACCAGAATACTTGGAAAGGCTAAGAGGATTACCAGGGTTTGATTGGCCCTGTTACATTAACGGGAAAACCTGTGAATGTTGAATGTTTAACAATTCATCATTTCATCAACAATCAGTTGTCTACTAGTTCTAGTAGTGCGTAACATCTTGAAGATGCCGAAAGAAAAAAAGTGTAGAAGTGCTATTTTAATCCAGCTTGGAAAAGACTATGATGATTTCACAACAGATGGGAGTCGGTTATTTTGTAAATACTACGAAGTTCCTGTTGCGGCAACCAAAAAGTTCCAAGTTACACAGCATTTCCAAACCGGAAAACATGTAAGTAATAAAAATCGAAGAAGGGAGAATAATCAACGGCAAGTGTTAATTTCCGCTTTACAAAGGCCTGGACCAAAACAGTCAGAATTGAATGAAGAAATTTGTAAGGCTCTAATATTCCGTTGGCTAAATTAAACAATGAAGTGCTTCAATTTTTTGGAAAAGTACACGAAACAGAATATTCCAGACGAATCGACATTAAGAAAAAATATGTTTCCGAGTTATGTGCAGCAACATTACACACACTAAGAGAAAAAGTAAAGTATCACAGTATTTGAGTGTTTTTAGATGAAACAACCGATGAAGAACAAAGATACTTAGCAAATTTTGTGTTTGGTACATTAGGGGTTAATGAAGAAAAAATAAATCATATTTGATGCCTTTAAAGGTCTCACATAAAGTAAATCAATCAACAATTGCTGCTTTTTTCAACGATTCTCTAAACTTATTGTGGCCGTCTGGAATTTTATACGAAACGGAAGTGGTGCAAAGCAATGCGACGACTGCAAATTTTGCATCCAAACATGATACATGTGATTTTTCTCATAGCACCGAGTCGTGTCCAGAAGTTTTGGGAAGTTACGGGGGACGTTCCACTTCCGCCCGCGTCTATCATTACAGGATGGGGAACTTGGATCGACGTTGCTGTATATTACGCTAAACATTTTGAAACTGTAATGAAAGTTGTTAATGAATTCGACTCCGAAGAAGCGCAGGGCATGGAAGAAGCACAGGGTATTCTGAGAAAAAAAGGTATTCGAGAAGATCTGATTTTATTCGAGCTAATTTGGCTTGCATTCCAACTGCAATCTCTAAACTAGAAGCGAAGGGATTATATTTACAAGACGGCATTGAAATAGTAGAAGATATGGTCAAAGATTATGGTATAGTTGTTACGGGCCAATTCTCGCTACGAGAATTATGGGACAAAGAAAATCGCACGTTGGCGTGCTAAGAAATTTTCGGTACGGCCAAACGCGCTTTTCTTGGACCCGCAAACAAAAAAAAGATGGTAAAGGCTAGCGGCTTGCTCAGAGGAGTAGGGGGAGTTCGCTAAAAATCGCTTATAGAGAAAATGCTTAAAGTTGTATACAGGATGCGTCGAAATAAGTGGGCGCCACCTTCCAAAATCCAGCTGGTTTTGTAGGTCCTCGCGGAAGGTCGAGAAACCAGCAGCTCACGTGAATGGAACCTACCTTTAATTGTGCCTTCGCCTGTATAATTAAAGCTTGCAAAATCCTTACACAGCAAGTACAAAAGACACAATAAGACACCGTAAACTTTAAAACACATATAATGATATGAATATTGGTTAAAATATGACAAGTTTAACACCAAAAATCCGAATTACAGAATCTTAATTCTTGAGCACTCAGAGAATAAAACTTGCCGTCGTTGACACACAATATTTATGTTAAAATGACTGTGTGGTCAAAGGCGTAAAGTTTACAGGAAATAATAGCATAAAATTAGCGTCTGTATATAATTAATGCAAAACGAACAGTGGCTTCAGGTCACTGTTAATATTTTTATCAATGTAACAAAAAAAGTCAATACGTTTGAATTTTGCAAGATACGCGTGCCAAGCCGAAAGTTACTTTCCACAAGCACAAAACTTGGTAGTTTTTACCTTTCGTGGATGAGAAGGCTTCGCACAAGATCAAGATGTCGAATCCATGTAGAAACGGGAAGAAAGGGGTGGTTGATCCTGGGAGATGTTGACTTCGGCGATGCCAGACAGGGCTATATCCGAATAATCGAGAAGATCAACCCCCTGAGCTGCTTTATTTGGGGGGGGGGGCAAACTGCTTTCAACGATGTCAGGTGATGAGCAGACAGAAGGGAAATTCTCGAGAACGACGGAACGAACCAAAATCCAGGCACAGCACTTGTACGATTTATTTATTTATTTATTTCCCTTTAACCTCACAAAGATCCGAACTAAGTTCGTAGGAACAATTACAACTTTAATTGTCCAAAACCATGGCGACCATTTTGCTATCACTTTTCTATAAATCCGACATTAATAAGTCGAGGATCTTTTGCACTACAGCAAAACACGGTACGGTAGATCGTAAAAATAGCAACACGCCGCAAGGAAAAAAGGGAACGCTCTCCAGGGCTCAACCGTCGCTTCCGAAAGTCTGACTTCCACTCAAAAAAACATTTACGGGCCTCGACGGATGTTGATTTCGAGGACCGGAGTCCACAAGGCTCGGAAGTGAACTGCCCCAAAATGCAATTGGGGCCTCACTTCTCCCAAACGATATTGCACAACCTGACGAAATCATACGGAATATTCTGGAAAATAATTTGTTGTTGACGCTCCGAATTCCCAGAAGCGTTCGAGGTCTCGCGCGAGAACAAAGGGGACTATTGATACATTTCTCGAACTTTGAAGACAAAACAAAATACCGAAAATAGTAACCCAAAATAAGAATTTCATTAAAATGACGATACTAATTCTAACGAAGCGGCAAACGAATCACGGAACTACCAAAGTGTGCGGCAAATTTAAAAATCACATAACATAGTCTTTGATATGGTTAACGGTTTAACTAAACTCAGGAAAAAATGATTTCATTAATAAATTCAACGAAGTGCTGTCAAACAATCCAGGCTGTCAACAACTGAAAAATATAAGCGGGGTGTTGCAAAATGATGCAAGAAATGAACATTTAAATATCATTGACTTGTAAATTATGAATTTGTACCAATAGTGGCGTGTGATGTCGAGAGAGTCTTTTCACAGTACAAAAATATTCTCGCCGACAACAGGTGCAAATTTATATTCGAAAATGTATTACATCACGTTGTTTTTAAGTGCCATTCTAATTTGTTTTTATAATTTAATTAATTTTAAATTAGTAATTTTGTGTTTTTTGATGAATTTTAATTAAATAATTTTGGATTTAAAAAATGTTTGTGTATTTTAATAGAAAAATAAATATGTATTGATATAACGTTAATGTTTTTTTTTTCTAGTTAGTTGACTTTTTAATGCATATTTAAGTACATATTTCGGAGGTTTTGATGCGTATTTGCATGCATATTTTGAAGTACTTATTACAAACTACTATCCTTTAACAACATAATGCACACAACCCCATTTGCTTTATCGTATAGTATACGTACAGTCTTTTACATTGGCTGCAGTTAGCTTTTCAGCATTCAGATAGACGGCCCCATGCCTTGCCGAGTGGTTTTAGGATCCCCAAGGAAGCGTTTAAACTTTCCTATACTGCAAATAATCTATGTATATTTATAGCAGTACTTTTTTACAAAATTCTAACTTACCAAGCAATCAAATACTTACAGATTATAAGCAAATCCACATTTACGTTTCGTTAATAAAATTCTGTTTTCACTATAAATATCATGCTTGTGATCAATTTTCATATGTCAGGCAGTTTTCTTCTCCAAGTGCTTTTTAAATATTCTATAGAATAGTTAGTTCTGTTCCACAAACACGCAGAAATTATCGAATATATGGAGGATTTAGGTGCAGATTGTGTTCTTGGGTTAACTGCCGCAAATAGAACCCTTTATATAATGGAATCAATGGCAAATCACAGAGTTAGGTTCCAGACAACAAACTCTTTCCACGGTGGAGTATTTAAAGCCCAGAAATAAACTAATCTAATTAAAGACAAAGAATTTTATAGTTAACCCATATAAATAGATAAAATAAATTGGTAATGAAAACATTTACATTTTTGTATATTAACCCAAGGCCGGATTAACCCTTAGGCTAAAAAGGTTTAGCCTACCTACCCTTCCACAATTTCGACCCTCCGTGATAGAAATAAAATTGTATAGGTTACACTTATTTTTTTATTATTTCAATTTCTTTGCAATCTGTATAGGTACCTACTTTTTTCCAAGTAGCCTTTCGGGCCAAAAAGGTTTAATCTACAAACCAACTCATAAGCTGCATTATTAGGCCTCTGGATTTCCATTTTCTTGACAATGCCGTAACATAGCCGTACAGAAGTTCAATCAATAGATTTATTTAATTATTGTTTAATATTGAGTACTATATGCAATAGCCCAAGCAAGCAAAGAAATGTCGTACTGGCTACGTTGGCAAAGCGCTTGCTTTCAGGGCAAAACATCAATGACGATTTAGGTGCGATTCTGTTATATTTCCACGTAACGCATAACCCACCACACTCAATTCTCCAATCCGGTTGGCAAAGGTAAAGTCTGAATCCTGAAAACCTTTTCAGAATTTCTATTGTTTGAATACGACGGCGCCCAGCATTGAGGCGAAAGCACGTAAAACAAGCAACTCCTCGTCCATGAAAACGAAAAAAAAAACAAAATTTAGTGGTTGTGCGATTAGTATAAATATACAAAATTGGTGTAAATGTATCCAGCGCAATCGAATGTTACCTACACAGTTAAAGTGGAACCAAGTGCACATTATTTAACCAAATAGGATCGTATATATGCCAATACTTCGTTATATTACATATAAACCAAGAACAAAATTTATCTTTGATTAAAACTGAAATCACAGTAATTATAAAACTTAATTATCCAACCATCAATCACGATCCCTTTCTGATTGAAATTACAGTTTTCCGAATCTCCCTTGTACAACCAAAAATTTATTTAAGAATTAAATATAATCGGAACGGACACACCTGTAATGCTTATCAACGCCGCTGATAGTTTCAACTGCGCTCCAACAGCAATATTCTGTATGCGGAAGATAAACTCCAATCGCATCGAAGTATCTCCTTTATTTTAATTGATGATGAATAACTTCGGCCGTATCGTATTCGCCTAAATAAAATCAAATGACTTGGAAATAAAACAATAGGATTTGGATTTTTCCATGCTTACCAGAAGATGTAAAACTAGCGCAACGAATTTTCTCAAGGAGATTAGCAAAAAATCGGGATAACTCCCTGGAATTTGTATCACTACTATCGATATCTAAAATTCCACAATTGGGGTCTTGAAAAATCCCAAGCCTTATAACGACTTCGAAAACATCAAAGTGCACTTTTTATGAGAACTCAAAAACAATGAAATTGAAATATCAGATCGCCATTTCCTAAACCGGAAATATACAAATGGATGAAACGAAATTCAAACAAGGCCAAAATTGAACTAACAGAAAGTATAAGGTGTGCAATCCAAAATGTTATCTTGAAAATTAAATATAAAACAACTAGGCGTAAGGAGTCGCACGTTACAATCCTTACGGTGCAATATGTTGCAACGTCCACTTCTTCGCTACAGTGCGTTCCAGAGTCGCCGTGCAGCATTGTGAAGATACAAATACAAGGTTGTCAAACTTATTTGTGAGGCACCTTTAAGACATAAAATTTAATCCCTTTCACACAAAGGTTTGAAGTATGGTAATGCTATTGTAACCCCTAACAGACGCGTGTTGTTAAATGCCAGGCTCAGTGGTTCTAAAACATTTATATTTTATTAAACCTGAGAGTACAATTTTTACTAAGTGCAATTAATTGTTTATTGTTTACATATTTATAAGAGTAAAACAGAAACAAAACAATTACCAGCTTGATATAATATGCAAGCACTATTATATAACTGAGAAAATAAATTACATAAAATTATGAAGATTTTGTGAAATATACGACTTGTTTTACAGTTAATTATCACTGTCGCTAAAAATATTTAGATCACTATCACTATCACCAGCGTTGATATTGATAATAATGGGCTTTATTTCGCCCTTTATGTTGTCAATTTCCCACACTGACTTTTCTATTTTCTCCACATGGCCTACGTAGTTGCTCCAATTTTCTGATATCACTTGAGAATATGCTTCCTTGATTAAATTTTCAACGTCATTTGCCTTAAAAGTAGTACTTTTCGCACCTATATACCTTTTTCACATTAGTTTACAAAGAGAAATTCCTCATTGTATATAACAAAACAAATTAAGAACTTAACATTGTTATCTTGGTTGGTTAATATTATTTTTGTTTGAGAACTTCTGAACACCTACCTCATTTCAACAAAATAAACCAGACTTGCTATTGTTAAGAGATTACGTCATTTTTTGTCCCATGAGAAAACCATTGCCCTATCTTCTCCATGCTGCAGGGCGACTCTGAAACGCATTATAGTTTGTTTAGATTGCCAGCGACGTCAGCCTAGCTGCCGTCTCTTGGTCTCTTCCTTCCTACTTTGAGCACATATGGTTATTATATTCGTTGATAAACACTTTTTTTTGAGATTCAAACCCTCGATATCTCTGAAACAGTGAAATAAAAATATGCTGCAACCCGCCGTACATACTCGTTTCCAGTTTGCTGTTGGAAACGATAAAGCTCTATGTCTAAAGGCTTCTGTGGTATTTTTACATCTCTAACACAGAAGCACTTAACAGAGAAGAGTTTCGGCGCCCAGTGGTGATACGTGAAAACTATTAGTAGTAGTAGTAGTAGCATATATAGGACGTTTAATTTTTCAGTAACCACCATTACTGTCTTACACACCGTAAGAATAGTTTTTAAGAGTTTTCTCAAGTCAAAATAAATTAAAAATATTATTTTTCTACAAACGTCAGTAAAAGTTTAATTTTTAACGCATGCTGTCAGTGTATAAAATGTGGTTTTATGGCACTGGTGCTAAAAGTAAATTACTTTTAGCACTAGTGCTAAAAGTAAATGACGTGATTTACTATTAACACTGGTGCGATATTATAAAAAGTTAAGAAATTTTAAATCAAAGGAATATTTATTTACTTAATTAAATGTACAGTTAGAGAAACTGCAGTTAGAATAAGTCATCGGAAGTGGATACTGTTTTACTTGCAAACAAAAAATTTTCTTCGGTGCTGTCACGAGATTTGAAGTTACTTGTCAACAAACGATCGAATTTTCATTACCTTAGCAACAATAAACTTCATGAATAATTGGGTTTCAAAACGATATTTTATAAATTTAATAACGTCAGAAATGCATTGATTTGTTCTTTTAATGGTGTTTGTAGAAAAAATAGTGTATGATATATGTGCTAAAAGTGATTTTATTTTGTTCGAAGGGACGCCTTCGGCGTCGTGTCCCTAACTTCCCTTCTCACAAAATAAAATGTCATTTTTAGCACTTATATCATAAATAACTATTATCAAGCTCACAAGTTCAATTTTTTTAACGTATACCTAGTTTCATACAATGAATCTAAAATGCTGTTTAGGTTTCACAAACCAATATTTATCTTTGTTATATAGTTTACAATTGTTATATAACAATGGAAAATGAACTACTTACTAGCCAGTAACACGCATGTACAATCTCCACAATAAATAATTGTATGTAATTACAGACTTACAAACACTATGTAATTAACGGAAGCTTTACATTCAAACGCAACATTTCACCGCGAGCAGTGTATGAAGGCAGATTGATACAATTGCATATGAACATGTACGTATAAAATCTATATCAACAACTAGCACTTGAGACATCCTCATCCATTTAGTTTACAGAAAACTTCAAATGAACTTCTTAAACCCACTCGCAATATTTCAATTTGTTTCTTATTCGCAAAAAAGCAACGGACTTTCTTATATTGCATATACGAACGGGTAGATGTAAATGTACAATAATAAGCACAAAATAAAACAGATAAAAGACAGACACCTCACTAATAGCATGCTGTTAGAAACAATTTTTCTTTCCTAACAATAAGACGTTATTTCGCCGTTTTTATAAGAAAGTAAACAGTATTGAACTTCACGAGCAATTCAATAAGAGAAGCTGTTCGAGTTCGTTGAATGAAAAGTAATTAAAAAAAATAAGGGTGCACAGACTGTAAAATGTCATCGACGCAAAACGCCTTTAGTTAAACAGTTCTTATTTACGGAACTCAATTGATATTGTTTAATTATGCCTTTGAAGTTACTCCATTGCGAGCTATTGAGTTGGAAATGATTCGATCGTAATTGTTATTTATACAGATTCCTTCAACTGAACATATTGCACGTGAAATTTTATAGGGCAAAACGTAATCAGCACTGGCTAAGGAATTTTGACAGTTGAAAGGACTGGGGTTGTTACGTAGTATTTAAATTATGGAAATGTTATTACATAGAGATACAAGGAGCATTAATTCGCCAGCTTAAAAGCAAATCTGCATATACAAATATTAAATTAAGAGGATAAAAAAATATTTGAATTACTAATTTAATATACAAGATGCTCACGGCAAAGACAACATGTGGTTAATTAATTTGCCTAGAAATTATTACTTCTCTAATTATCATCAACTAATTTATCGCTAGAGAAATATATTACGTGTCTATTTTTTTAATCTACGGTGTTTCAACTTTCTCTGTTGATTAGAACATAAGAAATGAAATCAAAATTATTAAACGCGTTTAACTATCGCTTGCCGTCTGTTGTAGTTAATTCAAAATGACAACAAATTATATATTTATACGATTCCGCTATTTTTTACCACTTACTTGACATAACACAAATAACTTACAAAGTGATAACAGTATTTGATGAATGTTCTTTGCTAATGATTTTACCAGAACATTTCAGAAATCTGTCTGTCTGATTGCAAGAAAAATACAGATAATATTGAAAACAATAATATGAAAATATCAAATTCTCCCCCACCCCCTCTCACACTCTCTCTCTCTTTCTGTGCCCGTCTGTGTCTCTCTCTCTGTCTCTTTCTCTCTCTTTGTCTCTCTCTGTGTCTGTCTCTATGTGTCTCTCTCTCTCTCTGTGTGGCTCTCTCTCTGTGTCTCTCTCGCTGTGTCTCTCTCTCTGTCTCTCTCTCTCTTTGTGTGGCTCTCTCTCTCTGCGCCTCTCTCTGTGTCTTTTTCTCTCATAAATAACATTATGCCAGAAAAGCAAAAAAATTGCTTCTAGTTTAAAAAAACCGTTTCTCTTGCTTGCTTCAGTAATTTAAATATACATTATGCTGATACTAAAGAAGAAAGTATTAAAATATGTAACAATCTGAAACCATTAAAGTACATTTAGTTCATAATAAACTTGAATATTAAAATGCTCAACAATCTTTGCTTGTCATTATACAGAAAAATTAAAAAACAAATTTCGGTGAAAGCTGACTGCGGAAAACTAACCTTACGTCTTTATTTAAGCCGTAGAGTTTAAACACTATCTGTAATCATTTAATGGGTATCCAACTACAGTTCTAGAACACGCAATGTGTACTTCTGAATATTTAACTTAATATTCACAATTATACTATAAGAT
>JABXWE010000321.1:0-100164 GCA_014611495.1 Limonius californicus | reverse complement strand
ATATATGTTTTGTTCAAATTTATTGTAGAAATATTCATTCACATTTTTTGGCCCGCCGTGTATATAGTGAGTAAGAATATAAAACAAATAGTTGCAGGTAAAATAGAATACATACAAAACTGAAACAATTACAGAACAAAACACATGTAATATGGATAACCGTAAAATTTTCAAATATACATAATGTTACGCAATTTCTGGCCTCTTACTTTACGGGGATCGATTAATTCCGGCAAAAGCGTATTTTTATAAAATCTGGTAAGTTTAGGAATTTGCTTCTCCCAAAAATTTTCATCCTTATACAGGGAATTTTTTTTAGTATACATTGCATATGTATACTTTTACAAAGAACGCGTCAATTACACCTATGGTGTAGGCAACCAACTAAAGCGACAACTAAAAAACAGAAGCCAATGTCACGGTAGTTGTGAATTATTTGAGTATGAAGGTTATGTTGATGCAGTGTTTATATTAAATAAGTATTTCACCCTGTATATATGACATAGATGATGACTTTTTTGTTAAATACAAAAATCGACAGGGTGATGTTTCTGTAAGGAACATGAACATCGTACTTCCTTTTTACAACACAAATACATCAACGGCAAAGTGGTGTAATGGTCAGCATAGCTGCCTTCCAGGCCATTGATCCGAGTTCAATTCCCGGTCATCGCAAACTTTTTTTATTATTATTTTTGTTATAACTATTAATTATGATTTCTTCAACGTAGCATAAAATATTTCATTTCATTTCTTCGGTTAATACGTGATTACTTTTAGTTTTTATTTAATGGGAATTTATTACGCATCCCTCTGATTTAAATTTTCTAACAATTGTTTGTATAGTTCGAATAGAAGGAATCTGGATATTTTACTGAAAACAAGTCTCTCACAGTTCTTAAGCGGTTACCATTCTGATATCACATTAGAATTTCCACTTTTTCGTCTTTACTGTACATGGTTGTATAAAAAAACGCAAGAAGCCACTAAATAAAGATTAATTTTATTTTTTAATCATGAATTAATTTGATTACTTTGGTCACAGCATGCTTGAGTTGTCTGTATAGTTGGTTGCCTACACAATAGGCGTAATTGACGCGTTCTTTTTAAAAGTATACATAAAAGTATACAAAAAGAAAAATTCCCTGTATATAATTTGATAAAATAAGTCGTTTGGCGTCCATACAACAAAATAACATTTATTTTTATTAGTAATGTTCAATTGACCTTGTAGTTGGTTCATGTAGTTGTCATTAATCTTTAATAAAGGCCATCGCTGCCATCAATTGTTAAAAATTTTAAAACATTGTTTTCGGTTGCTTCTTTTGGAGTTGACATTCTTGAATTATAAGGGCAGTTGACTTCAATAATAGCGTCATCACCTACTAATCCACAGGAGATGCAGCTAAAAATGAATGTTTTGAGTCTACAAAAAGGCCACAACTTTTTATTCTAATCCAGTAATTTCTCGAAATTGCTTTCAATTTGTATGCCTTACTGAGTTGCCAAAAATCCAAAAAATTCTTGATAAAGGAGAGTCTTTACTGTGTTCGCCGTGGAAGTGGTTTTCTTGAGTTTTGCAACTTTACCAAAATTTGTCGCAGTTAATCGTTTTACTCTCATCCTCTTCCATAACGAGTTGTTTCTTTGGCCTCCATTCAATTTTTGTATTTCTACCGGGTCTTCATAATTCAATTGTTCAATGAATTTGGCTTCTTCTTCTAAATACGTTGCAGTCTCCAAATCGTCAACATTCACATTTTCTCCGTAATCACCATTATCTACAGCATGGAATAACCTTTTTGGTCTCGTTCCTTGAGTTCTCGCACGTCGTTTGTAGTTCAAGTTTCGAATTTGCTTTTCGCAGTAGGATTTTGCGTACTTTCCTGGGTTACACGAAGCTAATAATTTCTGCGTTTTAGAATTGAATTTCCCACTATTGTTAAAAGAAAGGCGGCCGTGGGCTAGAGGTTAGCGCGTTAGACTTCTACGCTGAAGGTCCTGGGCTCAATTCCCGGCACCGGAACATCGGATTTTTAACGGCCGTTCTCCCTCGCAAAGCAATGGCAAACCAGCGAAGTATTCTGCCTAGTAAATCTTCTCTGAAGTAGAAGTGTTTACACTTCCCGTGGTTCGGAGCCCACGTTAAACTGTGACACTCTAAAAACGCGCAACACAGGCATAGGAGAGAATATCGCGACGTCTCGTAAGAGATAAAGCATGCTAAGAAGAAGATTGTTAAAAGAAGTGGCTGCAGCTCCACATCGTGTTGTATATGGCCCTCGTTGAGAATAATTTAATCTTTTTCCTGCTACATATTTTGCAACAATGGAGTTGAATGTTTCCACAATATTAGTGTCGACATCTTCTATCAAGCTGTTTGCATGTATGGCTACCCTATTAACCGCATTTACAATATCTTCGTGAATTGCGCAACACAGGCAGAGGAGAGAAGATCGCTACGTCTCTATAATATACTTTCTATAAATTACTAGTTTCAAGTTCGTATTTTGCCTATATATAAGCGAAGTTAAACAGAATACGCACGGAATTTCAAGACATGTTCGGTAATGATGTATACTAAATTTAATTATAAAATATTAATTACCTGACCCCGCAGCCGTTGTTACATCAAGTTGATCTTTAGCTGGATCTTCCGCTGATATAGTGTCTACTTTATGACACATTTTCTATTTAGTTGTAAAAATGCTGCGAAAACCAAGTCTCTTTTCGCTTAGAATTGCAACATCACAAAATGTACAATCAGAATCATTGTGTTTAAAAGATTGGAGATTTCAATAAGTACAGGATAACTACTATTCTTCTTCTTCTTCTTCTTCTCTTATTTAGGTCGAAACCTGTTTTTCTTCACGCATTCATTCCTTATGGTGTTTCAATTGGTGTGGAAACCCAGCTTTCCATCCATCTCTTTAATGGTCTTCCGGGATCTCTTTTTCCTTTTGGTCTTTACTATTCTTCGTCCGGTAAAACGAACGAATCTTGAGGCTCTTCTACTTTCATGATCAATTCCGACAATTCTTCATCAGAAAACTCTTCGGATGTTTCGAGAACGACTGAGGATTTTTTAGTTTCAGTAGAAGTAGTATCTAAGATATTTTGGCTGTTATCGTCGCTGATAGAATAATTACTAACACCATCACTTGAATTGTTTGAATCACTAAAAACTTCAACTCGTTTTTTACGCTCTGCAAAAGGCGCCTCTTTTAAGTGTTTCTTACGACTTTTTTGATTTGGACAAATAGGCACCACGTTTGCTTCCTATATTTTACAAATTTAAATGCAACAACACAAATTACGAACAATCAAGACTGAACGAAATAGTAAATACGATTATGATAGGCATGAAATTAGGAGTATTAATTAATGTACGGTACCTAAATTTCAGTACGAATATGTATTGCCGGTGTACTCATTTGGATTCGTAAAGACTATTTAAAAATTCATTAAATATTAATTTAGACAAGAAAATATCTAAATACTTATTCGAAATGTATAAATGAATTTCAGAAGAGACCAAGAAATATTTAAAATTGGAAACAAAATTGGAATGCTGTTTTAATCCCAAGAAACACTAATCCCCTTAACTTTCCAGTTACCCAAAGTTGTGAGGCTTAGTGATTTATACACACAAACTATTATTTTTATTATAGTAGTTATGCAACTTCATCAACAGCCTTTCCGTCCCACTGCTGGGCATCGGCCTCTTCTCTGACACGTGTTTCTCCTCAGCGCTAAGGTAGAAACACGGGGACCTACAGTTTAACGTCGAATCCGAACGACAGAAATTCCAGAGGTGTGGTGGTAGCTCAGTTGGTAGAGCGCTCGCTTTCTGAATAAAACGTCGATTCTGGCTTGGGTTCGAAACCTAAGCAGAACTATGCAGATTTACAAAAATCTTGTCTGCAACCCACCACACACAATTACCCAATTCGGCTTGCAACCGTGGGATCTTAATGCAAAAAGCCTTCTCTGGAGTTATGCAACTTAGCGTACATCAAATAGAAAATTATTTTAGGTAAACTCCAGCCTTAACGATAACAAACCAAGCCATACAAATGTATGTGTCATTTTTAGAAGCATAGAGCATCATTTAAAAACGTTATCTAAAACTTTTAAGCAATATTTCTTTGAAAATGATAGTCTCCTTACCAAATATCAATGGATAACAAACCCGCTTGAAATTACACCTACAGATTTATCGATGGAAGAAGAGGAACAATTGATTGATTTAACACAAAATACAGAAAAGAAAACACAACTATTGTCGAGTTTTGGATTAACTCGTAAAAGGAATTTCCAGCGTTATTCAAGAGAGCTATGCAAATTCTATTGCCTTTTCCTATATCTTATCTTTGTAAAGTTAGTTTCTCGGCAGTAGCTTGTATCAAATAGAAATACCGAAACCGACTCAACATCGAACGTGAGCCAGGTGTAGCGATTACTCATTTAGAACCAAACTTGGAGTAATCTGTTTAAATAAATCGCTAGTAAATTTTGTGTAGTTTTAGATTGTACTCGTAACTACACTATGAATGCACTCTTTTGCAAAAAAATAATGTTATAAATATTAAACATTAAGTTAGATGTTTTGTATTAGTTCTAGTATACTAATTTCCGTTGTTATATTTTTCTGCAACGCCCTCCTTTGAGAACTTTTGCGCCTGGCCAAGGGGCGTGACCCACAGTTTGGGAGACGTTGGACTATAATACCTATTTTCTTTTGTTTTCATAAGATTTGTTTAAAATAAGCAATATGACGGGGTGGAATTTACCAGCCCGTCTATATAATCGGGACGCAATTTACCTGTTGTTTTAAACGGGGCCTGAGGATTAGGACGGAATATACCAAAACCAAGGTCCCGGGTTGCGCACATTCGTCGCCCGTTCACGTACGATCAGGAGAGTTAAGGCAGCGTGGTCTCTGGTCAGTACTTGGATGGGTGACCCGAAGGTTGCGTTAACGCGGCGCTTCTCTCCCACGAGGATTGATCACTATGGGAAAGTAGATCAACAACCCCCCATATGGGGGAGGACCTTGCCTAATAATGGGATGTTGCGGGCTAATAATTATAATACCAAAACCCGATAGGAACAGGTATAGTGTTTTGAAGGTAGGACATCTTAATAAGAAACTATTAAGTACAATAGTACGGTACAGTTTATTCTAAGTAATTGCAAATTAGATATGAAATTGTCAGTATAAAGTAAGCTATTCTAAATGCCTTAGCTTACAGCTAAATGTATGAGGTAATAATTAATACGTATTATATGACTTATGTATATACTATTTTATCGGTATGACAATGACGGTGTCGAAGAACTTCTGTAAATTGTAATTGTATCCGCTCCCCACTGCTACCGTATGTGATAGTGAAGCCTTATATCGAAAGCGCATGTGTCTTTTGCAATTTTATAAACAATCACCATTTCGAGATTATCAACTATGCAATATCTAGAATCCATATTTAGTCGTACGTTTCCACCGTTGGTGGTAGGTACTGTATATTTAACAAGTGTATGAGTGCTGCGACTTAGAAGTTAAATTAAAACAAAGTTTTCGCGAACGTATCGAGTGCTTTAGAGCATACAGTCATTTAATTTTCAAGATAAATTGGTAACATTCTTATCAGTGTGAACACGCCGGGAATTGGCTTTTATTACTTATGCCATATCAACTATTCAGTTTTATAATACGTAACCTGAGTGTGTGTTTTAAGTATTGTGAGAGCGCTATTTTAAATCAATCCACCATGAGTGTAAGTGAGTGCCGCCATTTAAAGCGTTTTATAGCAGAAGAAGACGGTTACAGTATTTACAGTTTACTGTATGGAGTGTTTGTACTCAGCAATTCAGAAGAAAGGCGCAAAGCAAAGGAGTTAAACGCACTTTGCCATGTCTGTGAGAAAAAAGATTACAGTTTAAAAGTATGCTTGCATTGTACCTTTTTTGGGTGTCCGCAGCATATTACTGAACATTGCAATGAAAGGGAACATACTTTTTCTATGCAAATTACCTACGGTCATGTTTACTGTAATCATTGCAATGATTATGTATTCGATGAAGCGCTTGACGGAACTGCTCGAAGCAAAGCAATAGAAAGTAATGGGAACCAAAAGCTGGATATGGAGCTGATTTGGCCTGATCTATACCTTGATGGCGAAAATGCGAAAATGATGAAAACTAAGAATTATAAAGGCCTCATGATCGGTTTAAGAGGAATTCGTAATTTGGGATTAACCTGTTTCATTAACTCTGTCGTACAGGTTCTGATACACACCCCTGTTTTGAGAGATTATTTCTTCATGGAACACTTTCAACACTGCGTAGATTTTCCGGATCAGTGTGTAGCTACCAAACTCTTCAACGGCTTTTATACGGATGCTAAAAAACCGATGGATTTAACTCAGTTTGTGCTTGCAATCTGGCCCAACACGAAACTTGATGAACAACATGACGTGCTTGAATTTTTTGAAATCCTTTTAGACAAATTTCACAAGCACTGCTCGTTACAACTCCAACATGCATTCGCAGATACACTTGATGAGTGTCCGTGCATTGTGGAAAGAGTTTTCACCGGGAGTCTGCAGAGTGACGTCACCTGCTTGAATTGCAGCACTGTCTCCGTCACTGTCGATCCAATAAGAGACATTGCCTTAGCCTTAAACTCAAACGACCATCATGTGCCTCATACTTCCCTTATAGATTGCCTGAAAAACTTTACCAAAACCGAACATTTAGGACCTTCCTCTAAGTTCTTCTGTGGAAATTGTCAATCTCACCAAGAGTGTAGTAAGAAGATTACTATGAAACATCTGCCTACTGTGCTTTGTTTTCAACTTAAGCGTTTTCAATATGCAAAAGGGGTTGAAACAAAAATTTCGAGGAAAGTGGAATTCACTGAAGTTTTGGACATGGCACCATTTATAACCAACCCGAAAAGTAACGCTTTACCTTACGACAACAAATATTTGCTTTTTGGCGTTATTAAGCATGTAGGGGTTTCCACAACAAGAGGTCACTATATGGCTTACATAAGACATCGGGAGCATATTTGGTATACATGTGACGATATGAACATTACGAAAGTAAGCAACAGCAAGGTATTTAATTCAGAAGCGTATTTGTTGTTTTATCACAAATTTTGTTCCGATTCACGTAATTTTGATTAACAATTCAAGTTTTTGTATATTTTGTATATATCACCATGATATATTTTTTTTAATGTAGCTTAATGTGTGTTCTGTTGATTTTATTAAACTTTATTGTTAGTTAAAAAATGAATGTAAAATGTGTTATGATATTATTAAATTTTTAAAACAATTGTGTTGTTTAAAAAGCTGTCGTAATAGTGAGAGCCTTGACTTTTATGTGGTGCCACTAAAGTTTATACGACCCTTGAGTTCGATTCCCTAGTGGTGAATAAGCTTTTGATACCAAGGTATTTCTAAAATTTCAGCTATACCTACCAGGCCTGCTAATCGGTTTATACCACTAGCGGTTTAGGAGCGTCTGAATGCATATAAATCTATTAAATGTACTCATTCATTGCAGCGTTTCATAGGTAAAATTTTTGAAATAGCTAACCCCATTTTCAAATTAGAGGTTTATTGAAAATTGAAACTGGAACCGGAAATAAGATATGTTTTTTAGTTATTTCTTAATTTTGATACTGAATTCGAGTGATTTTTTGCTAAACTCTCTAATTTAAAAATTAAGATGCTAGAAGTTTTCTGAAAGTTTTGAATGTTATGTCCATAAAAGTTGTTAAACCAGTTGATAAACTTTCAAGTTGTTCAATAGTCTTTAACCAATAAAATAATACTTATTTAAAAAACTATAAAAATATGAATAAGAATAATAAACGTACCACTTTTTGAGAGAAAATTAATGTAAAAATGGTGAGTAAACAATTTTCAAAAAAAATATACTTTTTTATTTGTTATCAAAGCGCGCAAACCATCGATGCCTATTCTTTATGAACCTGGACTATTAAAAAAATTGTTGTGTATATAACCTAGCAAATAAACTTAAAAATTATTTTTATTTTGTTGTGTTTAATGTATTAGCAATCAGAATATGTTACATTCTATGGGCTAATGAGCTCAAGACTTTATTGGAGAGGACTCCCATCGGTGTCCTTCCATGTTTAATTCGTCAGATCCTTTGGCCATTTCATCTGAAATCGCCTGTTGGATGGATCTGCTGTCAGTGGTTCCAAGGTTTCGTTTGGGTGTTCTGATGTTTTACAGTATACTCTTTGATGATATCTTTTACATATGGAATCTTCAGGTCGGCATGTATGGTGAGATTTGTCACATACATGGTGCATTTGTCATATTTCGTAGGGTCTTCGACAGGAAGCGTTGTATAATGTCAAAATTGGAATTTCTGGCACATCCCCATAGCTGCCATCCATATGTCCAGATTGGGCGGATTATCGTTTTATAAAGTAGAATTTTATTCTTTAGCGTTAAGGGAGATTTTATTCCAATAAGCCAATATAGCTTTCTTATCTTAATATCCATTTCTTTACGTTTCTTGCTATATGCGTTTTCCAGGTTAAGCGCCTGCCGAGATGGAGTCCCAGGTACTTCACTTCTTTTGATTGTGGAATGGGTGTATTACTGAGAGTGACAGGTGGACATGTTGAACATTTTGTTGTAAATGTGATGTGTACTGATTTGTCTTCGTTAACCTTTATTCTCTATGTATCCAACCATACTTCAATTTGATTTAGGTGAGCTTGAAGTATCGCAGATGCTGTATTCGGATCTTTATTACAAGCAAGAATCGCCGTATCATCGGCGAATGCGCTTATCATGGTGTCGTTGGAAGTTGGCAGGTCAGAGGTAAAGAGTAAGTACAAGATTGGTCCTAGGACGCTACCCTGGGGTACACCTGCATTTATTTGTTCAATCTGAGATAGATCGTTACCAATCTTAGTCTGAAAGCTTCTATTAGTGAGGTACGAATGAAATATGAGGTAAAACTCGTTCGGCATTGTTTTCTTTATTTTTTATAGCAGCCCTCTATGCCAGACTCTATCGAACGCTTGTCTAACGTCTAACATCACAGCAGAGTTTACTTGAAGTGCAGTTTGTATGTAATTTTTTATACGGTGGCATTGTTGGATTGGAATGATAATGTCGAAAACCGAATTGGTGGTTGGGTAACCATTCATCTTGCAACGAGTTTTCATCTATTCGTCTTAGTAGCAATTTTTCCAGCAGCTTTGATATGACTGAGAGGAGGCTGATAGGTCCGTACGATTGGATGTCATTGGGGGGTTTCCCAGGTTTGGGGATTAGTATTATTTGAGCGAATTTGAGTTGTAGTGGCTAGTATGTTAGCCTTAGAATTCCGTTAAAGAGAATCCTCAGGAATTTAATGCCTTGTTCAGGTAGTTGCTTTAGAATTATTGGTGTTATTAGATCTTGACCAGGAGATTTTTTGTTGTTTAGCATTTTTATTTCATTTTCTATTTCTGCAATAGTGAACTTTTATATAGGCAGTGTTATCTGTAAAGCGATTTGTAGCTCATCTTCTATTTGTTGGTTTATTACATTAGAGTTTGGTTTGAAGACTTCCACCAGATGGCGTGCGAATGCATTTGCTTTCTCCTTATTAGATCTTATCCACTTTCCTCCCTGGTCCCTTAGTGGTGGTATATGTGTTTTCAGGTGTTTGGTGCCCTTTGTGACTTTCCAGATCGATTGGACATGAGTAGATAATCTTTTTATATATTCTTGGAATGTTTCGTTGCAATTTTGTTTTAATTTATTTCTGAGTTTGTTGTTTAATTGGTTAAATTTATGTTTGTCTTCTATATTATGTGTGCGCTGCCATCTTGTTCTTGCCATTCTTTTCTCTTTAACTATTTGCATTATCTGGCAGGGGATATTGGGGCTATTTATTTTACTGTTGGCAGTTTGTGGTGTGGCACTCCATCCTGCTGATTGTATAGTAGTTATAAATTGGTTTGTAGTTTGTTCAATTTCATCTGTAGTTTTTAGACTTATATTTAAGTTTAAATGCTGTTCGATATAATGTTGAAATGAATCCCAGTTAGTTTTTTTATTGCTAAGTGTGGCGAGGGGCTCTTTGTAGATTATTGTTGTGCTTATGGTCGCTATTATTGGAGATTGATCGGATATTATGTCATAATTGGATATAATATTTATGTAATTAGTTCGAAGTCCTTTGGTAATAAAAAGGTCCAGGAGGTCAAGGATCTTGTTCTGGTCAGTTGGGCAGTAAGTTGGACTTCCCGTAGACAGAAAGTTATAATTATATTAATACTTTATACAACTCCTTACCTTTTCTTGTGGTTAGGCGTGAGCCCCAGTGGGTATGTTTGGCGTTAAAATCTCCGCCTATTATGAATTTCTGTTCCATGGAGTCAAAAAATGGTTGCAACATCTGTTTTGTAAAGTTGGGTCTGGGGGGGGGGGGGACAGTAAATAGCTGATACATTTACGTAGCTTGCAGGAAGTTAGTTTGGTATGCTGGTAGTTCGTGATGTACAATTGAACTTCGAATAATTATTGAGTTACCATGTGCAGTTCCGTCGGGGTGTTGAGCATGGTAAATATTGTAGCGTGGAATTTTAATAAAGGACCTGTCAGTGAAGTGTGATTCAGACACAAGTAGAATATCTATAATATGCAGTTCTAGGAACATTTAAATTTCGTTTTTTTTGTATCATTCCGTTGGCGTTCCATTCTGCAATCCGTAGGGATTTAGCTATTATTGAATTAATCTGTCAATGACTGTAGTCAGCATGTTTAAAATTATACTGTTTTGCTGAATAAGCTGGCTGAACATATTTTTAAACTCATCCAGAAATTGTCGAAGACTTAGGTTTTGAGTAAAAATAAATATAATTATTTTCCTTTACGATGAAGTGGTACGAATGCATAACCTGTTTCTATATCAATAATGCAATTTTAACAATGTATCATGAAGTTATTAATTAAAAATAATTTAAAACTGTAGACAACATCCTTAACCTCATTAGGAAAAAAGATAAATATTATTCTATACGAACAGGCAACTTTACTTTCTGTTAATATTCCTAAGAGAAATTGGAGTATTTTCAGAAATACCAACAGCATATTATACCGAATGTCTACAGATAATATCTTATTTGAAGAATGCATTCCTTGTCTTGCATCTGTCCAGCGAGTAATCGGCATGGCCAGCAAATAGTTGGCGAGCAGAGACCGGCGAGCAAACGACAGGCGATCAAACGGCAGGCGAGCTAACGGTGGCGAGCAAACCATGGCGAACAAGTGGGCGGTCACCATCACATTTAGAATTTTTTCACTTATTAGTCCTTTAAGTGAATGGTTGTATAAGTGTAATTTTGGGTATATTTCCGTTGATACACTGTCTTCAAGGTGTGTACCAAACAATATAAAATCCAGTTTATATAACTATACGCTCTAGTAGAAAATAATTACAACAATACCCGGTTGTAATAAACCATTATTGGCCACCAAAAACGGTTCATTATAGCTGAAATTCGTTCTATCCAACAAAGCAAAAAAAATTGAAAATGTTGAGTAAAACTGTGTTATGTTATTTTCAAATTTGCCGCTTTTAGGGATTAATTTCTTAATTTAATTGCCGCTTCATAGTAATCGAAATTCTGTTTTAATGGCCGTTTGAATGTTGGTTACAATTTCGTTATTTTGTTTGTTTTTATGGAAGGCCGGTTCCCTTAAACCTTGAAAGTTTCTTTTGTGAGCTGATTTTCTGCCGACCAAATTCTCGGAAGTGTTGATCTCGACAGTCGCAGGTGTTAATTTTTATTCCAGAACTTTTGCGTAACATTTCAAGATATGGTGCAATATTTTTGGGAGAGTGGAGGTCCCGTTGGGTTTTTAAGTCAGTCAATTTTCGATCTCTGATGGTTTCGGTTGCTCGAAAACTACATCAATCGGGAACCGTAATTACGTTAAGTGCTGCAGGGGCGGCTTTTGGGTTTTTTTTTCGAGGGGTATCCGTTATATGTGTTCCGTCTCGCTGTTGTACCAAGGGGTATTTAACAGACCATCGGCTACTGCCGGATTAATAGGAATTACTGGATTCATCCCCACGAAAGGCAATTCCGTGCGAATTGGCTGGTCGCCGTTAGGCGGGTTATTTTCGAAGCCCAGCTCCCGTCGCTCTGCGGCTATTTTGTTTTACCATCAGGGACTCCCGTCTCTCGTTTCAACGCTGCCCAAAAGGATGTTGTCTTCCAATCTTTTCTTGGCTCTGCAATCGGAAATCGCCGCAAAATTGTGCCTGCCTTCTCCGAACTTCAAGGTAAAGAACCAGCTTTTTTTTGTGCAGTGTAAAATAAACTTTTCTTTTTTCTCGTGCGAACTTGCAGAATTTCGCGATATTGAACTTTTTTATGCAACTTAAAAGCGATCTTCAATCGCCATTTATTTATTGTTGTTTGTAAAAGACATGGATACTGTATTTTTTTCTGTAAACTCTACGCCATTGGCCACACAGATTCATTATAATATAAATATTGTGCGTCAACGGCGGTGAGTTTTCTGAACGTTCAAGAATTAAAATTCTGTAATTCAAACTTTTTGCGTTATAACTTGCCATTTTATTGTATTGTTATATTTTAACCGTTTCATTATATGTGTTTTAAAGTTTACTGTCTCTTATTGTGTCTTTTGTATTTGTTGGTGTAAGAATTTAGCAAGTTTTAAATATATAGGAGGAGGCACAATCACGGTAAGTTCCTTTCCCATAAGCTGTTGGCTTCTCGGCCTTCCACGAGGACCTACGACCAGCTGGATTTGGAAGGCGGCGCCCACTTATTTTGCCCTGCACACAACTGAAGATTTTCTCCCATAAGCGATTTTCACGAACTCCCCCTACTCCTCTAAACTAAGCTGTAGGCCCTTTTCCATCAAGCTAGTTACGAATCGTCGAAAAAGGTCGATTGGCCCGTAACAACTGAACAAGAAATTTACTTACATGTATTTAATTAACTAGGAAAATAATTATTTATAAGATTGCTTAAAATAGTCGCTTATTTTAGACTGTTTGTAAGACAACGCTACGTGAATGTCAATCAAGTAAATTTCTGTATTACCCAGGCTCTTCAGGATTTTATTTGGAGAACTATGCATTTTTAGAAAATTACAGCTACGTTCCGCACAACTTTTAAAATCGACACCTGCGGTGATGAAACATTAACAGCACTATCTTCAGCTTCATTATTGTCGTCTTCATCTCTACTGACACTGGTATTAATTCCCAGTTTTAAGCGCACAGAAGTAACAATATAGCCATATGGCAAAGTCTCTGTATATATAACATCTTCAACGTTGTCAACATCAGTTTTCTTGAGCCACTCACTGAACAGGACTTCATCTTCGTCATCCAATTCATCAGCGCAATAACGGACTTTCTGGAAATTCCTATGTTACAATTTCCGGGAAAAAAACTGAACGGGAAGCAGAATTCGGATATGTTTTTTTAGTTATTTCTTAATTTTGATACTGAAAGTCTCAGACAAAATCACGTTGCTTTTTGCAAAACTCTTTAATTTAAAAATTAAGATAATACGATTTTTTTGGAGATTTTGGATGTAATGTCCATAAAAGTTGTTAATCCACTTGAAATAAACTTTGAATTAGTTCAGAAGTCCTTAACCAATAGAATCATATCTAAAAACAATAAAAATATGAATAAGAATAATAAACATAAAATTTTTTTAGAGTAAATCAATTGTAAAAATGGTGATTATACATTTTCAAAAAAGGATATTTTTTTATTTGTGCCCAAACTACGCAAACAAACGATATTATTCTTTATAAACCTTGACTATTGAAAGAAATGGTTATATATATAACCTAGCTATTTAAGTGTAATTACAAATAAAATTATTTTCCTTCAAAACGAAGCGGTCAGAGTGTATAACCGTTTATTAAAATTTTTGGAAACTTAAAATTCTGTTTCGCTGTCAATTTTAACAATTCTTAATGATGTTATTAATTAAAAATAATTTAAAACTATACAGGGTGATTAGTTAACCTCTTTACAAACTTTGGCAATGAAAACTAGATGCAATTTCATGAAAAAATATTCTTGTGAATGTAGGTCCTATCTTTCTTTGTTAAGAAGTTATAGGGTTTTTTAAAATACTTATCTCTATACAGGGTGTTCCTTTGAAAACTTCCCACCCCCAATATTTCTGTGCACAAGGCTTTCTGAAAAAATTGCCGAGACATGTCAACAGTATTAGCGAGAGTGCCATATTTTTACATAATAGTGACATTACACGTTTCATCCCCCTTCCCCAGAGCCGCCACCTTAAAAATTTTAAATAGTAAGGGGGGTTATGTACCTATTATACCTCATTTGGAAGGTCTTCGTATTGCTTACATTTTGGGGTTTCCTTTTTTAAAATCGGTCGATTCGTTTTTGAAATATTAAGGGAAAAGTGTTTGAGTTTATTAAAACAAAAAAAGGACCGTGTATACTTATTGATAACATTTTTATTTAAATCAGTATTAAATATACAAATAATTATTGGAAATAAAAAATTGTTTACAATGTTATTATCTCAATAACTGCTCAAAATGCTATTCATTGTTGGCTAAGCAACAATATAACTGTTGTTCAACGTGTTCCCTGACGTTTTGGAAAACATGTCTTGGATTTGATCGACATTCTTCAATTATTCGATGACGGAGCTCGGCTATACTTTGCGGTTGAGGCGTATAAACAACCGATTTTAAATAGCCAAACAAAAAAAAATCTAAGGGAGTTAAGTCGGGGGCCCTAGCTGGCCACTCTATAGCTCCTCTTCGACCTATCCATTTACCGGGAAATGTATTCTGCAACCGGTACCGAATCGGTAAAACATAGTGAGGAGGGGCACCGTCCTGCTGAAAGTATAGTTGTTCCTCATCAAGTGGTAAATTACCATCTATATCACGTTGATTTTCAACTGCTTCAATTATTAGTGGATTAATAACATTTTCCAACATGTCCAAATACACTGAACCATTCAAATGTCCTTCGATGAACAAAGGTCCAATCACTTGATCTCCTAAAATACCTGCCCACACATTAAGTTTTTTCGATACTGAGTATATCCTTCTGTAAAAATGTGTGGATTTTCGTTACTCCAATATCTACTGTTGTGTCTATTTACAAATCCGTTTAAATAAAATGTGCATTCATCACTGAAGCAAGTATTCTTCAATATCTCATTATTATTATTAATCATCAGTCACTTGTTCACAAAATTCAATTCTCCTGTCAAAATAGTCTTCATTTAGCTCATGGCAGATTTGCATTTGGTAGGGATGAAATTTGTGAAGTTTTGCTACTTTATAAACTGAACCTAATGAAATGTCAGTTGCGGCGGCAATTTTGCGGAGTGAACTTCTGGGGTTTATACCAAAATGTCCTAATATCTCAATTTGAGTGGCCTGATTTAAAACTCTGGGTTCAGAACGTTTTTTATTCCAAAGAGATCCAGTCTCAGTATATTTTGCTATAAGATCTAGGACATACCTATGGGACGTGGACTTATCTGGATGTCGTTCATTAAACGTAGCTGCGGTTTGTCGAGCACATTGATTTTTAGCTCCATAAATTAACACAATTTCAACTTTTTCACCCAAAGTGTATCTCATTTTTAACAATTATCAAGAGAACTTTACAAATTTACTAAATATCAATACGCGCCACACTAATTAAGCAGTTTAAACAAACATCAACAATTAATGCCAAACACTTTGACAAGTACTGACAAGAAAAACATCTAATAATGCATTATAACAACAGCCTACTATGTGTTTTACAAGCTCCTTTCTGTTTTAATAAACTCAAACGCTTTTCCCTTAATATCTCAAAAACGAATCGACCGATTTTAAAAAGCAAAAAGCCAAAATATAAGCAATACGAAGACCCCCTTGCCATTTAAAATTTTTAAGGGGCGGCTCTAGGGGGTAGGGGGATGAAACGTGTAATGTCACTATTATGTAAAAATATGTCCCCCTCGCTAATACTGTTGACGTGTCTCGGAAATTTTTTCAGAAAGGCTTGTGCACCGAGATGTTGGGGGTGGGAAGTTTTCAACTGAACACCCTGTATATACAGAATATACAGAATAGTAACAGAATATTCCAGACGAATCGACAATAAAAATAATTATGTTTCCGAGTTATATGCAGCAACATTACACAAACTAAGAGAAAAAGTAAAGGACCATAGTATTTGGCTGTCTTTGGATGAAACAACCGATGCAGAACAAAGATTTTGTATTTGGTATATTAGGGGTTAACGAAGAAAAAAAATAAATTATATATGCTGACTTTAAAAATCTTGGGCTCGATACTAATCCGCCGAAGGCGATCGACAAATCCGCAATGAATTGCCTTTCCAGGGTTGAAATCCAGCGTATTTTCTTTAAAATCCGGCACTTGTCGATATTCTGTTCACTCCACGGTGATACAGCGATACGAAATTACCCGATGGATACCCATCGAAAACATAAGCCGCCCCTGCCGTACTTAATATCTTAACGGCCCCCGAAGATGTAATTTGTGGACCGGAATCGCGATTATGTTAAGGCTGACTCCTTAATTTTGTAACGGCCACCGTAGATGGAATCGAGCGGCCGGAGTCAACGAAGCTGGAAGACTGACTGAACACCTAAACGCGCCCCGAACATGCGTTGGTCAAAAATATTACACCACATGGAGAAATATGATGCAATTGTTCTGGAACGATCTGAAACATAAATTCGCAGAAAGCGTCCAGATTCGGGTGCAGACAACATGAATCGGCAATTTTGGCTTACAAAGGGAGACTTCAAGGCTTTGCGGAATCTGTCCCCTCAATCTTAAAACAAAAATAACCAAACTGTAATCGACATAAGAAGATGGCAATTAAAATAGAATTTTAATTCCTGTGAAGCGGCAATTAAAGTACGACATTAATTCAAATGGAGCGGCAAAATTTAAATGAACATAACATAGTGTCGTGTGACGTCAAGAGAGTCTTTTCATAGAACAAAAACATTCTCGCTGACAACAGCCGCAAATTTACATTCGAAAATGCATTACACCACGTTGTTGTTAAGTGCAATTATGATTTGTTTTTATAATTTAATTAATTTTAAATTAGTAATTTTGTGTTTTTTGATTAATTTTAATTAAATGATTTTGGATTTAAGAAATGTTTGTGCATTTTAATAGAGAAATAAATATGTATTGATATAACGTTAATGTTTTTCTTTTCTAGTTAGTTGACTTCTTAGTGCATATTTAAGTGCATATTTTTGATGCTTTTGATGCATATTTGCATGCATATTTTGAAGTTTTTGAGTGCATAATTATCCTAAGCCTATTTATAAGTAATATGTAACCGTGTTAAATATTAAGAAAGCGCAACTCTGGGTTCGTCTTCACAATGTTATTGTAATTAGATTTGTCCGTCCTTGTTCTTATTGTTTCGCAAAAGACAGTCAATAAAAAAAACTGCAAAAAAAAACTAAGAACTATGTACCTATATAAGAAAAAGAGTACATCCTATATATTCGTGATGACACTTTATTCTAAAACATTTTTAGCATATTTAACTACATTAGTAAACGTCATCCATTACTCTTCGACCCATACGCGACTAAATCAGTGCGGACTTTAATCTTTCTAAACACTTGTAATAAAGACCCTTTGTTCTCAGTATTGCCAATTCTTATTGAGTAGGGCAGGTACTTCCCTGACCGTTTTCCACTTTGGAAGGGGGGCAGCTTCCTCCCTTGCCTCCTCCTGGATACACTCTTGATGCAGAATACTTTTGAAGATTTTCTTAAAAATAGTCCAACTCCCATATAGTGATGTTTAAAAGTACCTCAATAAAATCGTTATACAGCTTAACATACAAAATTCATGTTTATATACCAAATTAATTTAATACATTACATAGTCGGTAACATTTTAAGCGATAGGTTAGTTTGCTAGTTTTCAGCCCCAATCAAATTTTTTGTTCTGTTTTAATACCTTTTCGCTGTTTCTTACGATTACAGGCACGTTGTTGGCAGCAATTCCAAATTTTGCGGTGACATCTTTTTGTTTGATACCCTAATCAATATCTTGCCTTCCACAGTTACTCAAACATTTTCCTTTCTCCATTTTTAAAGAACCGCTTAATTCAACCACAAGAGAGCAACTAAGAAATGCAAGTACATTAGTAGATGAACTTCACATTAAGAGATGTGAAAACCAAAGATTATACTATTGCATCATAAAAATATTGTCCATTAGCTGTACGAAGGTACAACATCAATGAAATTTGTGAACATTTTCTAATTTTCTTGTAAACATAAATTTATGCTTGACTAAGATGATAAAAGATTCTTGAAAAATCACAGAGAGAGTATTTCATAATCCGCTCAAAATTTTACCTGTATACCTGAGTAATATCGTAAAAATTTGAAAGAAAAACATCACCATATGGAGGCCTTACATCACAATATAGAATTATTTTTACATGTAATTGTGTCTGAAGGTCAAGCTCCTCACACGAAAATCAGTATACAGAAAAAATTACTAAATAGGGGTTCACTATATGGGACTTCCATTGTACATATGTGTAATTGTAATAGTTGATCATTTTATAATTCCTTTTTATTGACACTATATAATATTTAATTGTTAACAGATGAGCAATTATTACAAAATTTAAATGTTTGACTATCAACGTTTCTAGCGAAAGTATAACCATTCATGTTTTGAAGAAATTTGAGAAATTCTCTTACGACTATCAAAATTAGAACACCTATATACTAAGTTGCCATTTTCTATTGAAACCAATACTATGCTGGTAAGAAGTTATCTCAAGGTTCTGTACACTTGCAGCCTCGTCTCCGGTCAACCCAATTACAAAGGCTGGCCCATCATAGACGAAATAAACGTGTTTTATGACACTAAATCTCAATTCTGCGGAAAACGTCCGAACAATTGAATTCATTTGCCAGGGATACATGTAATAGGGTTATTTCCGTTCACCTATTTTTAATCCCAAAATGGGGCTAACTTTCACTTTAGAAGTTTTAAACGGAAAGGGGTATCAGAAGACCATTTGAGAGCTCGATGAATTTGCTTTTCAGTAGTGTTCTTATTTGTGGATTCCGAGAATTAGTTTCCGCGGGATTGCAGTCAAATGTTCTGAAGCATTTATGGAATGATTAGCCGGCATTGATTGACCATATATTACCGTAAACATTTACGTTAACGTCACGTCGTATTTCGTAGTTAACATTGTATTCTTTGAATGTTTAAATGGTCATTCGATTTCAGAAAGAGTTGAAATAATTTCAATATTCTTCGGAAACAGTGAATATAGTAGAAGAAATAGCCAGTAGAAGCACCGAATTGTTCAACCAGCTACATCCAGATAAGTATGCGAATCGCAAGTATGTCTTGGAGTTAGTGAGAACATTTCGGGAGACCGGGTCTGTCATAAATACAATGTAAAATGCTGAAAATCTAAGAAAACATGAAGCGGTGGAAGTCGCTATTCTGAGCATCGTTGTTGTTGATCCTGCGTTGAGTATAAGGCAAATGGCTATTGTATGGCGTATTATTCGAACGAATTTAACGAATTTTGAACCACTAGAATTTTAATCCCTAAAAGATTCATTTGCCACAAGAACTCACACCGTTTGCAATTTGCAATTTTATGAGACTGTAAGTGAATAGGCGATAAATAATCCATTTTTAATGTTTGAGCTGTAATTTTGGTGATCATCTGCTTGGTCCTCTTTTCCTACCTAATATATCTATACTAGGAACTGTTACAATACAACGTTGATCCAATATTAACTGATATTATAGAAAATAATGATCATGACGTCGAAGATCATTTGATATTCCAACAGGGAGGAGCTCCTCCGTATTATGCACTGTATTATATATTATGACAGTATTTGGATCGAAAGTTTCCGCGTCAATGGATTGGAAGACGAGGCGCTATCGAATGGCCCGCAAGATCGCCAGATTTATTTCCGCTAGATTTCTTTTTGTGTGGTTGTTTAAGAAGTAAGATTTACGCAACCCAATCCGATCCTTCACAAAATACAGAACCTTTATAACTGTATGGACGCTGATTGTATTCATTTCGAACATTTACTACCTGCGACTGTGGACTGAATTTTTGTGTAAACTAATGCTTGGAACCCATATATTAGAACACTACTGTAAAATAATTCATCTAGCCTTCTTTCTTTCTTAACAAACCTTGTCATTTAACATTTTTTTGGGAAAATCACCCTAGTTTTGTTTTTGAAGGTGGGTGAACGGGAATAGCCATATTATATGTCCTACTGGCAACTTAGTTTGACGTGTTCAGGCGTTTTTTGGAAAAATTAAAGGTTTAGTATCAGAAAACATGCGTGTTCCATTTCGGGTGGGCCACCCTGTATGTTTAATTGGGAGATATATTTACATTACAAAGTTATCGGTTGGTTAGAAAACATTGGAAGAAATATTTTTTATAGTCATGAGCAACAGGTTCTCGTATCTATTTAATGACGTCACTGGTATAATATGTAACATCATTACCATTTGGTCATAATTTCTATATCATTTGGCATCATTGCAACGATTCGTGCTTTTTGCATCCTGCAGTTGTCGTGCAGAAGCACAATTTTGTGGGCAAAATTGTGAGGTCTTTTCTCGCGTATAGCTGCTTTCAAATTGACTATTGTTTCTTTATAGACATGCCCTGTTATTGTAGACCATTTTGTCACATAATCATCCCATAAAATCCCTTAAACATCCCAGAAAACTAAGGCCATCACTTTTCCCCCTGAGAATTGCCTCTTCACCTTTTTGGGTGGTGGAGAGCACTTATGAAGTCATTGCTTGGACTCTTGTTTTGTCGGTGGGTACCAGTAGTGTACCCAGGTCTCATCTCCAGTTACAATTTTAAAGAAGAAGTCCTCATTCTGAACGAACTCCCTGTCCCATTTGAATTGTTTACACCAATATTTAACTTGCAAATAGGACGTACTATTTTTCCCATACACAGCCACCATTCTCTTATGGACATTCTTTGGATTATTGTTTTCTTTCGATAGAAATTTTATGACGCTTCTTGGTTCAAGTTTTAAATCACTCATTCTTGCACCTCTAGCTCTATACAGAAATGACAAATCTTAAGCGACTTGTATCAAACTTGGAGGATACACTCTAAAAAGTTACAGAGACTTAACATAATAAAATTATTACGATAGCATGTTGTTTCCATAGCTAGGTAGATAACATAAAATACTCCCCTCGTATTTACACTTTCTTGGTTTTTCTTGTACAAATATGGTATTTTACTGACAAACCAACTTAAAAACGTACAGTTTTTGATAGTCAAACTGCATGAAAAATTAGGTTGACATTGGTATACATATTACTATTATAATGATAACTGAGTTAAAACGATGTTCAGATAAACAACCAACTATTTTCATTAGCTATTTAGTTTAATGAGAAACTGGAAAAGTAATGTACTTTGGCTTTCGAACTCATCTTCAGGGTATACAATAAAGGCGTATTAACAATTCAATTATAACTTGAAGTGTCCCACTCTGAGCAAGCTTTTATTATTATATCAAAAATTCATAATATTCTTTTAAATCAGCTTCTCTATAACAGTTTATTTTATCACACACACTAAGTTGAGTTTTCAAAGATGTACCCCTAAGTCATACTCAAATTACGTACTTCTTTGGTGATACTAGTTTGTTTTAATTATACATTTATGGGAGCCTTAAACTGTTCAGATAGAGAAATGGATTATAGCTACGCACGCCTTCTAACTTGTCCGTGACATCCTTGGCATTTCGAGGATTTTTTCACAAAAGCATGAATCTAGGAATAAAAAGCCATGGAAAAAAAGCCAACGGAAAAAAAGCCAAGGAATAAAAAGCCAAACTATAATAAAAGTAAAACTTAATATTATAACATCCACTTTTTAAGAGAATTAAAATATTTAATAATAATAACGATACTTAATCAGGATAATTTAAAGAAAACAATCCGATTTTCTCATATTTGTAATTTATATTTAGTTTTAACCAACTGTTTAGGAATTTGTTTCCCATATTAAAATTATTAATTAATTATATTGCCGGTCATAACACAAGCATTTAACTACATTTTTACTACCAACAAAGACTGCAATTGAAAAATTAAGTACCTTCAATGATGAGGTCATTCAGGGTATCTGGATCTTTTGGACAATTTTTTGCTTTTTGGTTTCGCAAAATACGCTTTGCCGACTCCTCCAGCGGCATACGTGCTCTCGTAGAATTTTCGAGTGCAGATACTCCCTGAGCGTAGATTGCTGCTGGATTGCTTCCACTGGTTTTGGCCTTCTTCTTCATTTCCTCCATACATTTGACGGTTTTCACTCCTTCCGCATCTGCTGGATGGTTATGCACATTTGCCATCTGAGGATTCTTCATCTCCAACGTCGTTTTCCTATTGCTCCACATTTTAATGAACTCGCCTTTGAACACCTCCAACGAATAAAGTTTTGACACTTAGCGTGAAGCACATACATATAACCGTTTAAACAAATCTTCTCTTTGCCTTTATTTGACGTAATGACTTCCATTTTTTCAAACACGATTAATACCAGTAGAGGAAGAATAAAAACTAATGATAATGTATACCATCCCCTTCTATATATACAGATTTTTCAACTAAATTGGTAAATAATTCTAAGAAACTGCTGGATTAATGATTTTGTAGGGTAGGATTACTTTTAAGTTACACTTAATTACCTTCTTAAGAAGGACCATTTGAAATGGTTATTGAAGGCAAAGAAAACATGTTTTAATTTTAGGAATCGGGTAAGGGCTTAAGATTAGTACCTACATACTTAACTCATTTCTGAAGATAGAGATACACAGCCATGTTTATTAAGATTAAGCAATAAGTAGGCTTTTTCAAGTTTATGTCGTAACCAAAAGATATTAAGCTAATCTGAAATTACCATTATACTACAATAATGATTAAGTATTATTATTATTATTAAGTATTTTTTTTTTCAATAAGTTGATTTTATAATATTGAGTTGCACCTTTTAGTTTGGCTTCTTCTTCCTTGGCTTATTTTCCGTTGGCTTTTTTTCCATGGCTTTTTTTTCCTGTATTTTTTTTCCGTGGTTTTTTTCATAGCTTTTTATTCCGGTTACCCAAAAGCATGACTCTATTACTCATAAAATATTACTGAGGAAAACACTGAAAACTGAAAATCGGAATAGTTTACATTCATCTTTATGTTTTCATATATTAATTAAATCGTGGTTATAGTCTACTGCCAATGTGGCGTTTTTAAATATTTAAAACGTATAATTAAATATTTAATAATTTACATGCACACGTTATTTTGCAGTATCATATAAATCATGTTGTGTTTTAGTTGTTTCATTGCATATAAAATTGTTTGGGACAATATATTTATGTGTCTAATAAAATAAAAAATAAAACTATTTTATCACATATTAAATCTTTTATTATTTTATTTAAATTTTCAAAAGCTTATGGAAAACCTCAGTTTCACAAATAAAACAATTTTATTTATCGTCTAGGTCTTTGTGTCACATTACAAAATGTTATCAGAATCCTTATTTGTGTTCTTAAGATACATTTTTGGAAGCATGCCAATTCTACAGTTGTGTTGCTGGTATTAACGATTTTTGAGTAACCATGAATTAAGTCTCCAAATTTCTGTAGAATTATTTAAAGAGAAGCTATGTCAATAAAGAAAAATTTTAAAGAACCATTTTAAAGCAATATGTTTTTGATACATACCGTTTTAATTTATTAATGAATTAAAATTAATCATTTTAATTATGAAGCAAAAAATATGCTAAATTATTCTATAAATGAAGTGCCTAACAAAACGAATTGCTCTGCTGCGTTGATGTAGTTGTATGTACATACTGCAAACTAGATGGTTTCAAGCAAACGGATAGCGAGCATCTCTACCTGCAAGCAAGAAGCCAGGAGTAGTAGAACTCGTTTACAGTGTGTAACGAGTGATTTCTGACGCATAGTGTATATCAAAAGTGTATTCCCATTCCCGTATTGGACGGCATACTTCGGGTTTCGAATTCAAAAATTTGTTCTTGTCTTGTGTTCTGCGCATCGATCGTGAATTTGCGATTCTCAGACTGCGGATGTTGGGTTAAGAAGTAGAACGTATTCAATTCTCAAGAAGTGCAGGCTTGAATTTTATTTAAGGTCGTTACGACTCGGAAGATTATTCCAATTTGTGAATTTTCAAGTGATTAGGGGAAACTTAAACACGGTAGTGTGATAGTAAGGTTTTCCCTGGGAGATATCCTAATTTAGTGCACTCTTGGAGAGTTTTTCTTCTGCCAAATTTAACATCGTATGGTAAGCTTAGGAAGGTCCTTATTCCACTTTTTTGTTTTCTAAGACAGTTGAATTTATTTAGGCATCAAACAGCAGCCGGAAGAGTGGAAACATCCGGAACCTGATCGAATTTATAACGACGTGGGAAATTCCGCGAGCCCGATAATTCCAGGCCAGGAATTCCAGTGCAGGGACAGTCGGCGTTGCATGGTTGAGTAGCAGATGTGCGTGTAGCGAGTCCATTGTGTAAAGACCATCTACTTCAAGGTCTGTTAGGCAACTTTTTTTCACTTACCTGCATTGGGTTGATAAGTCCACGAAATTTCGAGAACTATCAAAAGACGAATACTGCAACTCGTTTTAATTGCGTCGGCATATTTATGTTGAAATATAATTAACACTCGACAATTTTTTTTTAAGTTCAATATTTTATTTGGAGAAATTCTTGTTCATATTAAAAATAACTTTTTGTACATTGAGAACTTGTTAAATGGTCTGCAGATTACGAGATTAAATTTCTGATTTAAAGTTCAAACGAAAGGGGGAATTTTGCGTAAGTTTATAATTATCCGTGGGCATATACCATTAATTTTGGGTACTTAATCTAGCTATTGCGTATACGAGGCCTCGCGATATCGTACATTCTAGACGGGAATTCGGTTTTTTGTTTGACATTTTTAGAAGCAGATTAACGCTTCTTTAGTTTAAACCTGATCTACGCATTATTGCTATCCCTGGAAATTTTGGTTCAGCTTAGCATAACAAATTAAATCAGAGACAGTAGCGAACTGTGGTCCGTTCATTTTATTCATGAATGTGAATTTATGTACATATATGCAACTTGGGGTTGTGATCCTGATTTTGTTATAATTTTGATGCTTCATATATATATATACTTTATATTTGTATTGATTAATTAATTTACTGGATCATTATATTTTGGAAATTTGTCAATTACGTTTGTGTTTTATTCTGTCTTGACAAATAAGTTTAGTATTACCAAGCAAGGTAAGTTCACTTCCAGGAAGGTTCCTGTTTACCCAAAGTTATCTTCAAGGAGGAAAGGGTTTTTTTTAAACAGGTGGCGCCTAGGCTTAGATCGAACCACCCTTCTTCGACTGCAGCTAGTCGAACCCTTGTCCTTGATACCTGGACCTTGCTTAGAAATTTGATGCTTTGATAGTTTGTAGTGTATAGAACTATTTTGTTGTCGCCGTCGATTAACTAGGCGTCACAAGTGTTGCACAAGTTTATTCGGCAAAAATTCATCTGTTGTCGGTTCAGAAGCAACCAACTAATATTTAATTTTAAATGAAACACCCCAGTTTAGCCCCACTTATCTCAAATAGTGGAGTTATGGGAATTTAACAAAATCGGAAAGGATTGATATAAGTGAAACAATCTGGAATGTTTTGCAACATGTGACAATACTTTTGGTAAAAATGATCTAACATATATCATTTTGTGTATAAGCGGATCAATCGCATTATAATCAATAGAGCTTGGAATATATGCTCTAAAAAAATTGCAGAATATGCATGCAAATATGCTTCAAAAATAGCTAAATTATGCACTAAAAATATGCATTTATGCACTAAAAATATGCATTTATACACTAAAATATGCAAAATGAAAACACATTTTTAGATTCTTTCTTTTCTTTTACACTACCTAACTGACGTTTAATTAGAAATAAGAAATACTACTATCCATTAAATCATGACAAATAAATACACACTTTAATATTTCTTGTTTTATACTACAGTAATTGATACCTAATTAAATTATAAAAACGAAATATGTGAAGACAACGATAAAAACATTATTAACATAAAAGGTATTATAAACGAATAAACTTGGTTTCTACAATACGTTTCTAAACTGTAACTTACCAAATACTTTTCGCGATTATCAATTGTTAAACATTGTCTTCGATCGCTTAATAAATGTTTGTAATTTGAAAACGAGCGTTGACCATCGCAAGAAAGAAGATTACCTGAAAATAAAAACCGTGAAATTTGTGCAGAAACAAAATTTTACGAACATTCCGACTACTTGAAATCAAAAATTAAGAAAACTTAAAACAAGATACCCTTAAATATGCAAATTAAGATTTTGCATATGCATAAAAAAACTTGGCTGTATATGCATTTATGTATTTTAAAAAACAAAAAAAAAGTTTTAAAACGATGAAATTCGTGTAGAGACAAAATATTACAAAGATATGCCTAAAAACAACAATATGTATTATGCATATATTCCAAGCTCTAATAATCAGTAGTGCGCCAATAATCGATGCTTATTTTTTATAAAATACCTTAACTATTGAAAAACATGGTTTTGTACGTAACGTAGCAATTAAGTGTGATAACTAGACCTCGGATCTTTAAGCAAATGCTTATTCGCGGAGATTCGTCGTATATTAGTGAAAATTAAAAAGAAAGCATTTTGGCGAATTTTGAATATAATAAGCCACATTTATAAATACTTAATGTGCTCTTTAACATATTAGTGCATATTTTAGTATTAAGTGTATAGGAGGGCTGTTCTCTTTCCACTGAGCCTATCTAGCAGGCTGTGATATTTTGAAACAATTTTTGCTTGACATCTTAACGTATTTGTTTACCAGTTTAATTATAGTGAAACTTGTCAAATATACTTGGTTTTTAAAATACATAATTGAAAGTAATCGTTTCCCCAACAAATCAAGGAATTGAATAGAGCATTATCGACCTGTGATTTGTTACAATTTCACGCGTGGCTTAAGCCGTAAAGAACGTTTTACGGAAATCAATCGTGTGTTTGGTGACAAGTCGTGTTCCTTAGCTACCGTAAAGCGGTGGTACAATAAATTTTAGCGTGGTCGATTTTCCTTAAATGACAACTTTCGAAATCCTAAGCCAAAAACGGCAGTTACCGAAACAAATATTTGTCTTGTACGAGACATGATTGAAGAGCACCGGCATGTTACTGTCAGGAGTATTCAAGAAACTTTAAAGATTGGGGTGAAAGTAATTGACATAATTTTACACAAACATTTGATGGTACGTAAGCTTTGTGCCCGTTGGAATCCTCACAATTTGACTCCAGTTCAAAAGGAAAACCGTGTGGCATGATGCAGGTCTGCACTGGATCGCTTTGACAATGGATGGTTTGGTGTACAACATCATTACAGGTGATGAAACTGCTATGATCCCGAAAGAAAGCAACAGTCGGCAGTTTGGATCTTTGAGAACCAATCGGCTCCAACAGAAGTTGTTAGTGAAAAAAACCGAAACAAAAAGATGACCGCCACATTCTTTGGAATTACTGGACCTGTTTCCATTAATAGAAGAATACTGTAACAAAAATATACCGAGTGAGTCTGTACTGTACTGTACTGTACTGTTCCTTCAGCATCCCATAGTAAAAAGTTTTTCAAAGGCATGTGTGGTGCGTTTATAGCGGCGAATATACCATGAGATGCTGTAGAAAATGTAATTTTGAAAACAATACTGTAACAAAAATATACCGAGTGAGTCCACGTTAGGAAAATATTATTTAGATTGTTGCTATAGTTCTGCGATTAAACAAATTAGGAAAACATAGATAAAGGCCAGTTTGGTTTACCGTAGACGAAACTACTGATGGCGTTGGAAACTATATTGCTAATTCTGTAGTACACAAACTCTGTGAATCGAGTCCAACCAGAGCATATTTACTATGTTCAAAGGTTTTAGAAGCAACAAATAGAAAAATTGGGCTTATTTTGTAAATTCCAGTATAAGGTTTCATCGTTGACAGCCTTCTTGTCCCACTGCTGGGCATCGGTCTTTTCTCTGCCACGTGTTTATCCTCAGCGCTACGGTAGAAACACGGGGGACCTACAGTTTAACGTCGAATTTGAACGACCGAAATTCCAGAGAAGGTTTTTATCATTAATATCCCACGGTTGCAAGCCGGATTAGGATATTGTGTGTGGTGGGTTGCAGACAAGATTTTTATAAATTTGCATAGTAATGCTTAGGTTTCGAATCCAAACCAGAATAGACGTTTTACTCAGAAAGCGAGCGCGCTACTAACTGAGTTAGCACAACATCAAGATTTCTATACCCTGAAGAATTTAATGACAAACATGTTTTAATAATGTCTTCTCGCTGCACCAGCAGCACCAAAATTGTTCCTAGCTTTCTACCTAAATATAATTCGTTTTACTTGTTTGTCCAATGCTCTTCACCGCCTTGCGGAAACAATTAAAGACACACCCTAATGTACATAAACTTATTTTTGCTGTGAAAAAAATTTATAGAATCTGCTCTTAGAATTTCCCATTACAAGGAATCCTCTTATAACACGGTAGATAGGTTACTAGATGTTGTGTGAAACCCTCGTATATGAGACCTATGGTCAATATAATTTATTAAAAACAATTTTTTAATACTTACAAGCAACTTCTAAGTTATTAAAAATATTAACATATGTATGTATAACACAAAATGAAAAGGAACAAATTATAGCTATTTTCATTTTCTTCTTCTTCTATGTATAGGCTAATGGCCTGTTAATTACTTACAATGGAGTAGGTTCTATGAGCCCTCTTTACACGTATGCCGGACAGGAGGCTACCTAACCCGCCAAACAGAGAAGAAAAGTTCCACTACATGGTTTACGATTGTCGAAGATGTTCGTATGCCAACCGGGACCGACGGTTTTACGAACACTCCGAAGCACGACCGGTTGCATATGCCACTATATTGGTCCACCCAACCAAGTACTGACCAGCGCGGATTGTGCTGGACTACGAATACCGTTTCACTGGCGTCCGCAGTGCTCCGTTATGCAACTGACATTTTCATTTTAATAACCTTAATTTAATAATTTTCTTCTGCATCACTGCTCGGTACAAACACTCGTAAACGTTTTTTCGCTTGAATGATGTCATCTTCACAGTCTGAATCCTTTTCATCATTTGCGTCTTCTGTCCTATAATTTTGGTTTGTTTGCTGGTCCTCACAAGGTCGTTGTCGATTTCCTGGTATGAAGATAAGCAATTTTGCAGCTACCTTTTGAATTTTCGGCTTCTTTCGGCAGATGGATCTGCATTCAAGAAAACTGATTCTAGATATTTAGCTGAGCTTAGGCCTTTCCTTACTTTTTAAATGTTAATTTATTAACCTCACAATTTTCATCACTGCTGTTCTCCCCATAACCGACTTGATTTACAACTTCTGATGCCATATCCAGCAAATCCGCTTTGCTAATTTCTTCTTCCATCAATAAATCTTGAACGTCCTAAATAGCCATATCTGTAAAACCATCGCCTCCGATCGATTTAGCAAGCTCTAATATGCCACCAATTTTATTTTTTGACGATTCATGCCTGTTTTCTATTTCAACTAGCGATGGCCAAATCTTTTTCCAACATGCATTTAGCGTTGATGTTTTTAGTTCTTCCAACGACAAGAAGATGATTTCGATATAGTGCTTAATTGAAAATTGCTTCCACGTTTCTATTTCCCAATTGATCTCGATTTAGTTATGTCAAAAATCCATTGTAATGCTCTTCTGATAGTAAGTTTTAAAGGTATAAATAATACCTTGACCCAATGACTGGAGCAACGAAGTAGTGTGTGGTGGTAGAAACACTACTTGGACGTTGAGATGACTCAAATCTTGTGGGTGACCTGGAGCATTATCTAATTGTAACAGCACCTTGAAGTCGAAATTTTTCTGCTTTAAATAACTTTCAACCTCTGAGACAAAAGACCATTCTCTAAATAAATCGCCAGTTACCCAAGTTTTTTAATTAGGTTTCCAGTTTACCGTAAGGTTTATTTACGCCTCTAAGTGCGCGGAGATTTGGAGATCTGTTAACAAGTAAGGGTTTTGTCATAAAGTCTTCTGATGCATTACTACACAAAAGTAGCGTTACACGATCTTCAGATACCCTTAATCCGGGTACAGTTTTTTCTTGGTTCGATATAAAGGTAAAAGGTTCTATTAGGCATTTTTTCTACCAAAGCCCAATTTCATGGGCATTAAAAACTTGATGTGGTGTGTATCCTTGCTCAACGACAATGTTTTGAATTTTTTCTGGCAGCTTCAAGTTCAGCCGACGCAGATTCGCTTTGAATTCTTATGCTATGAATTGTTCGAACCAACCTTTATTTACCTTACCACTATATCTGGGGTGACAGAAGATTCTCGGAGGCATTTCCATTTTCCCAATTATTGGCGCACGGGGACGAGCTGCTTATTTTGCAGATAGCAAAAACCTACAGCAACAGCACTTCTAATTTTTTTTTTTCATTTTTCTGAATGATTCTCACGGTTGCTTGTGTGTAAAACATTTAGATTAAGTAGCGGAAAGTATTTAAAATGTTAAAAATATAGATATAGTGGCAATAAGGGCAGCGAAATTAGTTTTAAGCGATTAGACTCTATTATATAATATTTTGTTTATTTCTAGAAATTTCATGTGTATTGCGGAAGCAATTGAAAAATTAGAAATATCCCATCTTTTTTACATGAGTATTGAGAATTTATAGTAACTGTAAAAATGCAATTTAGATGCATTTCGGGAGAAACAGCCCAGGTAATAGAGAATAAATTAAACAGTGTTTTGGAAAAACAATCCTGGATATGCATCCTTCAATGCTGTGAACAACATTTTAATAGGTGAGCATGCAAGTTTGCCTGATAATGTCTAGATGGAACACGTACCATTCTTTAAATTTGCTCCAACAACATATGTGCTACAAAAAGAACATTTTCTGCATATAAGCTCGTTTTAGAAAAGGTTGTTGTGGCATACTGCTTTACAAATTATACTTAATTTAGGTCTCCTTTTTTTGTGTGCGTTAGTAATATTAATATAGTATAAGCACAGATATAACCCTTATATCTGCGGTATAAGGCATTAATCATTATACCTAAGTAGTGTGAAAAAGTTCTGCATCAGTTGCACAAATAAGATAAATTGCAGTTTAAACCAGTTTCTTTTCAAATATTTTTCATTTCATCATTGCAGATATAATACAGGCACTTAAACACAATACTAGTAATGGTGATCCATAAAAAAACGGAAAAAGTTCGATATATAAAATTAATTCAGAAACAGAAAAATTGTACATTATATATAATAATATAGTTTATACCTAAACGTCTATTACATTACACACTAATTAGTTTAAACTATTTCAGTACTTAATAGCCTATCTTTTGTTTTCAATAACTAATTTACACCCTTTTGGCATAGAATTCGCCAATTTTCGTAATTCTATCTTCGTAACGCAGCGATACCAGCCATCCATTAGGGATTCGATTAATTCTACTTCTTTTGTGGGCTTTTTTCTTGAAACAATATTAGAAATCCTCTGCCCTAAGTTTTCTATAGGATTTAGGTCCGGGGATTTGCTGGCCAGTCTATTCTTTTCGCTTTATTGGCCGACATCCAAGATTGAACAACCTTTGCTCTCTGGCAAGGAGCATTATTATCTTGAAAGATGAAGGTTTTGTCAGGAAATAACTTTTTTCCGCTAGGCAGCATCTTCTCTTTGTAGGACATCAATGTATTTGGTTGCACTCATGATGCCAGATACAACATGCAGTCTACCAACACCTTCAGCAAACCTGCATCCCCATATCATGACAGATTTTGGATATTTAATTGCTGGCAAAACACACTGTCGTGAAAATTCTGTTACAGGAAATCGTCTAACATATGTGTTTCCAGCATGACTTTTAATGTTAAAGGTAGATTCATCACTAAATAATACCTTCTGCCATTGTTCTGGGGCCCAATGGCGATGATTCTTTGTCCATCTCAAACGGTGGAGTCTTTGTTTTTCTGATAGGAGGGGTTTCTTCCGAGCTTTGCAACCCCTAAGTATAGATTCAAGAAGTCTCCGTTTTATAGTAGAAGTGTTTACACTTACACCAGCAGCTTTAGACCATAGTTTGGTTAAATCTGTCGAATTAAGACTTCTGTCTGCCAAGTTCGTTCTCCGCAATACACTCTCGTCTCTCACTGATGTTTTTTTGGACGACTACTACGGTTTATCTTCAATTTTCCTGTTTCAGAGTATTTTTTTATCACTCTAATAACTGTGGATTAATAGCTCTGCACTTTCGTAGCTATTTCACGACTAGAAGCGCCTTGTTTACGATGAAAAATTATTTCATACTGTTTTTCATCCGATAATTTGAAGGGCTCCTTTTCGGATGGCACTTTGCCACTGTTAAGGGTATGCAAAAGGCAACTGAATAATACATAGAACCTGCAGGTATATATGTATATTGTATATACTCATAATTAATAAGTATTTCTCGTAATTATGCTTTTAAGTTCATGTTAATTGCATTTTAATGATCCCATTCGAAAATGCGGGAATAACTGTTATCGATTTTAGAAAAGAATTTACCTTAATTGTTTGCTGTGGAGTTCTAAGTACTTAATTAAAAGATAAGTTGTTGATGTAGTCATTAAAATCGAATATTTAAAAGTAATTTTTGGAAACCATGCCAAAAAAGTAGAAATAATTATTTTCTTGGGTGATGCAGAACTTTCTCACACCACTGTATAATGCCTGTATTTTGTTCGAGATAAAGTTGCAAATGATAATCAGCTTTTGTACCTTATTATTGAAGCTTTAATTAATAATTCTCATATTATCATTAATAATTTTTGTATAAATATAATTTCACAATTAAACTTTGTCAAACAAAACAGCAGATCGAAAGTTCTACTTATATGTGCTTATAAAAACTTATTTATGCTTATTTGTGCTTATATGAACTTATTCATGGAATTTCTTAAAGTATGTTTCAAATTTTTTATGCTTATTTCCAAAATTATACGCGCTTAAAAATCCAAGGTCTAGTAATAACAAATAAAAACTTTTCTTTAATGGTAACTGTTTATTAACATTTTTCGAAACTTAAAATGCTATGTATTTATCAATAAATGATATTTTGAAAAGTAAATATTAAAAATTTATTTTAAAACATTTACACCATAAATACCAGATACCTCTAGTTAATTTCATTAGCAACATGAAAGTAAATAATAACCCCTACGAATTCGGACACAAGAACAGACAATCCTGCGTTGACCGTCAATATTCTTTAGGGTCGGTAAGGTTCCGATAAAGTTCTAGACAAGCGAACAGTCAAATTTATCCTTCTTGTTACGGTATATTCTGTCTTTCAATCGCCTGATAGTCTACATCATAGCTTAGTTTACTTATTTCATAGGATTAAACTTATCGGACAGTAGAAGCAGCCCGCAGTAATATTTCGGCAGGATAAGACAGATACGAGTGTGTACAACGTGATACGAAATATTTCGAGTGGATTGAAGAAACGGGAATTTTTAGTCATGTAAATCTAGACCGCAGACTTATCGTCGTAATCATTTTGATTTTTCGGATGATTCCATTTTTTCCGAATATTTAAATTAAAGAAAACCACTGGACAAACATTACTGGAAGAAGTTCAAATAAGTTACACCAAATAACAAAGTACTATACAAGGTGTCCCTGGACGTGAGGTCACTACTTCGTGTACGTAATCTTTAAACCCCATATAGTTAAAAATTCTAATAAAATTATGCCCTAAAGTAAACCGTTTTCAAAATATAATGTGTTAAATTATTATTTATTAAATAATTACAATTTCAGAAAAGCCACTATATATTTTTATTTTAGTTTAAATTCACAACATGGCCATCGTTCCTCTCAAGCCCATTCTGGCTCTTCTTAAGAGAGATCTGGTTGTCCTACGTAACATATCATTGTTATTCCGAATTAGTTCTGCTGCCTCAAAAATGCCTCCTAAGATCCCTAACAGTCTCTAATGGTGTTTGGTATACCATATCCTTCATATGACTTCACAAATAATAATCTAAACAGGTTCAGTCTGGAGATCCTGGGGGCCAGGGGTGCTGTTCTCCTCTGCCAATTACACGTCCTTCAAACCGTTAATTTCAGAATTATCTTGCGCGTAACTCAAAATGCTCAGGGGCACCATCGTGCTGGTACCACATACCATGGCTGATCGCCAGAGGGACATTAATCCTCCCAAATCAGCTTCTAGAAAATTTAAATATCTGTAGGTGGTTAAATGGTTCTCAAAAACGAATGGACGAATGAGCATGTTATCAATAATTTCGCACCAGATATTCACTTAAAACCTATGTTCATAATTTGACACCGTAATTTCGTGTGGATTCTCCAAATCCCAAGCGTAGCTGTTCTTTCTGTTCATTAATCCATTTCTTGTAAACGTTGTCCATCCGTGAATAAAATTTCTTACGTAGGTTTCGATTTTGAACGATTCAGCGGCAAAATTCCATATGACTAGCGAAATCTGTAGGTAAGAGGAGTTGAACAGGCTGGATTTGAAATGGATATAAACCATGACGTTTTAATGTTCTCGAAACTTGCATTGGTGGTACATTAACTTATGCAGATACACGACGAATAGAGCTGCTGGGATTATTATCAATTTATCGCAGTATGTTGTCCTCATTGTCTAGTACTTGCTGTATTGGACGGTATTCGACGGTTTAGAGAATGTTCCGTGTTCACGTAGATGGTTTTTCTCTCGTTGGAAGACTCGTCGGTCTGGTAGTCGCCGATTTGGGAATCTCAACCCATACTCTCGAGCAGCTGCTATTGTGTTTCCATCACAAAAACGGTACATGTAATGTATATCGGCGTACTCTCGCTTTGTAAAAGTAAACATTATCAACACTGTTAATAAGCGCAAACAGAGAAATTAACTTTAAGGTGCTTTACTGTTTAACATACAAGTAAATAATATCATTTCTATAGTAACGTAGACAGTTGGTATCAAATACCACTTAATATCATTTATTGTTTCGGCTGCTTCAGTATTTAACTAAAACAGGCCATAACTTCCATTTAGAGAAAATGACCACTCTTTAGTTTCGACTTCTTTTCACCTCTCCTACACGTAGATGAAGTAGTGACCTCACGTCATGGGACACCTTGTAGACTAATGTAGACGAAATTGATTTTGTTTCGTAGACCATTGTGTAACACACATGAAGCAGTTGCTTTTATGTAACTTTGCTATTTTACGCAAGTGATTTATTATATTATATTACTGCAGGTGGTATTAGTGGCGTTAGTAAAGCTACCGCAGAAAAAATTATTGTAAGGGTTACACATGCAATTGCAAATTTAAATCCCATTACCAACTACGGCAAGTGACGTGGAGTGACGTCCTTCACAGCCCCCGGCGTTTAGTAAACAAAATGTAGGTATCTTTGTTTAACTCGTTGCTTTTAAGATACCGCTTTCTTTTCCGCACACCATTGTGCCATCTTGCCCCACATTCTTTAGACCCAGTGATGGTTAACCAGTAAGAATATGGGCGACACCTAACCAATACGTTAAGTTGTATTGAAAGACGCAACAACGCTGTCGGGTGCATTTATCCTAGGGGTTAGTTATACCGCCTGAAAACTATCGGAGACTTTTATCGGAACATTGGATGACAGGACCTTAGTGGAATTGTAAGATTTTAATAATTGCCAACGGCATATACTAAATTCCTGCTGCTAATATTTTGTTTTAAGTATTAATAGCATGTTGAACACCTGTGCTACGATTAATTTGTGTGGCGAGCAAATAATTATCGAGCATACCGACCAGCGAGCAAATGGTCGGACACCATCACTGCTATAATATTGCATACCATTGAAATGAATATTGTCTTGGTTCATTTGAAAGCAGCATTTTTCAAGTTTTCTACAAAACTCCTTTGTTGTAGATACATAAAGTTAGAAAAATTCTCTATGGAATAATATTCGAAATTATGTGCGTTGCTAATTACATTTTCTAAGAATGTTTGTTATCAAACATCGAGACGTCAAAATAAGTTATTAAAATCGCAGTACACATGTTAGTTAATTTAAATGTTTTCAAGAATATACATTTTGGAGAATGCATGATGAATGATTTTGGAATGTACATTCAATGAGAATCTTTTCTTCGTATATTTTATATAACACTAATAATATTATTGCAATAGGGCTGATTAGCATTGGAACGACTTGGTAACAGAAACTCATGTCCGCACAACACACATGTGAGATTTGATTCCTATCAGTGTGGCAGGTGTTCAATTTGTAAACACATGCAAACAATTGCAATTGTTTTAAGTCATTCTTGGAAGATTAACAACACGTGGATTATACTTGTTCATGTAAATAGTGTATAGATCAATTAGTATTGTACTTCTAAAAGTTGAAACGCGACTTGAAATAACCAGCAAATTACTCGGTAATAAGTGTTATTTTGACTGTATTATATGGCATGCTTGCATTTTATAAGCGTTAATCATAGCGACAGCGGGGAAAAAATTCAAAAGGTTAGTATCCATATCATGTATTATAAAAGGAGCTAGAAACACGATGAATAATAATAATATTACTTCAGGTATGTCTCCATATCAGTAATGCGAAAAAAATCTATGTCTACATTAATTTTATTACTTTAGCCTCTTTACAAACTTTGGCAATGAAAACTAGATGTAATTGCATGAAGAAATGTTTACATGAATGTTGTAGGTTCTATCTTTCTTTGTTAAAAAGTTATAGGATTTTTCAAATAATTATCTCTTTGAACACTAAATTTAATTGAAAAAACGCAGTAGCCATGGTTTAGCATAACAAATGTTAGTAAAAAGTAATCACCTGTCAAAAATAGTTTGTTTATGTCTAAAGTTTCTATCACGGTTTGTTAAAAGTTGTACTTGTGCAGTTGCACTTAGCAATGAATCATCCATTTTCTAACGAAGAATAAGCGGACATTGTTTTTATCTGTGAATGTTGAGATGGAAACGCTCATAATGCAGCGAGAGAATATCGAAACAGATTTCGTAATAGACGTCGACCGGCACATTCCATATTCAGTAGAGCCTTTAGAAGAATTCGCATAACTGGTACTGCCGTTCCTCCTAGGTCCATTCGCTCGCATGATATCGAAGATCTTGAAAACGTTATGAATGCTGTAATTGAGCAACTGGAAAGTAATACCGGACGCATAACACGAAATTTAGGGCTATCACAAAATTTTGTGTGGCGAGCACTACATCGCGAGAGGCTGCGCCCTTATCATAGACAAAGTGTACAAGCATTCCATCGCGGAGATGCTCAACAGCGATTACATTTTTGTCACGGGATTTTGCAAACACGCCCGAAATAACAACTTTATTTCAAAAATTCTATGGTCAGATGAATCCCATTTCTCAAAACACGGTATTAATAATTTCCACAATGACCACATTTGGTCTCTGGATCATCCATATGCGACCAGAATGCGTAATTTCCAGGAGAGATTTAGTGTAAATATTTGGGGTGGTTTAATTAACAGAACACTATTTGTAAATGTATTGGATGGAACTTTAAATCCAGAGAGGTACCATAACTTTTTGAGCACCACATTTTTTTATCTTTTGGAAGACGTTCCATTCCACCTGATGCAAAATATGTGGTATCAGCATGACGGGGCTCCACCTCACCGAGGAGGACAAGTGACTGACTGGCTGCATAGCCATTTTCCAAATAAAAGGATTGGTAGTGGATGTCCTATACCATGACCACCTAGCTGTATTTGTACGGCTATAATAATCATTTTTTTTAATTTCAGCAAATAAATGAATAGAGAACAAGGTAAATGAAAAAAATACATTGTGAAAGTATAAGCAATTATTGTTACTTAATAATGTGTACATACAGTTAGATAAAACATAACTGTAATCCAATATGGCTGTAAAATTTTCAAACCATCTTACTACTTACTTCTGCATATAAAACTTCAAATATTGCTATATTAGATTGCAACACACAACATTATCATGATCTAACTGTATAACATTTATTTAATGTTTTCCATAAAATTAAAAGTTTTATGAAAGTATAACAAGTATTGTCAATATTTCAATTTACTTTCGGCTTATACCGCGTCATTTGGGAACTACACCCAGCATTATGCGGTAAGGACCGACCTGTACCTTGTCTGCCTTTACAAACATTTGCTCTAGAAGTTTGAGCCATATTTGCTCGTACGCCCTGCCTGCCTAAACAGGCCCGTGTGCTTATATTAATCAAACCTTGGGACGCACAAGGATTTGATCTTGGTGTATTTTGATTGCCAGGACAATAATACTTAATCGGCTTATGCCTGTTAGCTGTTTGTGAACCCATGCAAACTAACGTTTCGCAAGACATTGTAGCATGCATCTTCAGAGTGAATATAACACGAAGGTTTGATTAATATAAGCACACGGCCCTGTTTAGGCAGGCAGGGCCTACGAACAAATATGGCTCAAACTTCTACAGAAAATGCTTGTAAAGGCAGACAAGCGACAGGTCAGGCCTTACCTGATAACGCTGGGTGTAGTTCCCAATGACGATGCGGTCTAAGCCGAAAGTAAATTGTAATATTGAGAGTTCGAGAGACCGCGAAAGCCTCAAAGAATATAACCCTGTATCTCGGTTATTATTTATATTTGGACTATGGTTTATTAGACAAATCATAATATTTGTACACAAAGAATCTGCTATAACCGTATGGCCCCTTAGTTGTGGGACACCCTGTATATACAGGGTGTCCTTTAAATGCCTTAAAAGCTTCAGGTTGAATTTTTCCTTTATGAATGCTTAATACAAATCTTCAAAAAAAAGTAGGTATTTGGAGCTTAGTTTTCTTGTACGAGAGTGTTAAAGTTCATATCTTTAAAACAGAATTTCATGGAAACAATAACGAGAACTTTAATGTTGCACGTATCTGCCGATAAGTGACTGACTGCCACTTGATTATTTAAAGATTAATATTGAGTTGACGCTCTAGTTGCTCTTCTGGAAGTACTGTTAAAAATGATAAATTTCGTAAATACTGCATTTGACAACAGTGCAAGGCCACGGTATTGTGATGAAAAGTAGAAAATTTGTTTTTCGACATTTGTCAAATGCTTCATGTAATGTCGGCCTACTAATTAAATTCTCCATAAATGCAAAGACATCGTCAACGTTGCCAAGTATAATATTCTTTAAGTGTCTCGTGTGAGGAAACTAAGCACTATAGGAAGTTCGTGTTAGTGTTTTTGAGGACTGTATTTCTTACAGAAGAGTGCTACCTGAAGCTTTTAAGGTATTTAAAGGACACCCTGTATATAGAGCTTCCCGCAATAACTTCTACCACTTCTACTAACAATAAATTCTATAACATCGTTGAGAAAAATATACCAAAAAAATGATCGAACACGTCGATTTTTATTTTTAAATTGTCATTTAGAGAATGATGTAATTTTCAACCCCCACCCCTCGGTCCCTAAGCGCTAGCAACTCCAATTTCAGAAATTCAAATAGCAAAGTACCCCTTCTGATATCTTGCCTGATAGATTTTTTTATATTGAATGCAATAAAAAAATTTTTCAATATCGGTTGATAAATGTCGGAGATATCTACCAAAATGTATTCAAATGAAAGTACCAATATTCGAGCAGACATTGATACGGCTCTAGCAATGAGTGGTAAAATCAATTGAAATTTTTTTTAATATTTACTGTACGTAGAATTTGTGTTAGTTTCGGGAAGCACTGTATATACAGGGTGTTTAAAAAATACATTTATGCAGCTTATAGAAGAGGCAAGACCGGTAGGTCTGTTGGTGAATGAAGACAGAACGAAATGCATGGCCATAAAATGAAAGACGCGGCTGGAACAGAGCATAACTGTGGATAACATGAATATTGAAGTGGTACGAGAATTTAAATATCAGGCCTCGACACTGAACGAACAGGACCTAATGCTGCAGACAATTCAACAGAGGCTGATAGCCGGGAATAAAGCGTATTATGCAGCACAAAGTGTAATGAAATCATAAATAGTGGGCGTAAAAGCCAAAGTGAAAGTGTATAAAAGCATCATAAGACCGATAGTGACCTGCGGATGCCAATCGTGGACAATGTCGGCCAAATCCGAAGACCTATCAGCAAAGTTCGAAGGAAAAGTATACGTAAATTTGGTTAGTGTATAAACTATTCAGATATTCTGTATACATAGGTACCAGTTTGAAAATATCCTTCTAATTTTGAGCCAAATTTGTTTTTCGTATCGTCAGGAAACAAAATAATAATAATAATAATAATAAATGTCTTTATTAATAGAAATAAAGAAATAAATATATACAATTCATTATACGCCAGGCGAAGTTCAGCATGGTGGCAAGCCCCCAGCTGCTCTTACACTTAACCTGCGCTCAAAAACAAAACAAAACAGAAACAATCTCCAAGCTCCTACAAATCCTTTGAACTAGCAGCCACAACTTTACAAGTATCATAATCATCAAAATGTCACCAACCAACTACTCCTAAACGTTCTGCCCCTGCAATAAATTCCTTTTTAACTGGCGTTTGAATTTATTTAAAGTAATTGAAGATTTGAAAATATCAAAAAATTTATTAAAGCACTTCGCAATACAAAATGTAAACGATCTCTGAAAAAATTGAGTTCTATGAGAAGTTACAGTTAGTAGCCCTCTATGCCGTAAATTTAAATTATGTACATCTATACGAAATGTCAATTTTTTAAATAAATATGGAGGACATTTATTCATCAAAACTTTGTAATAGAGACAGGCTGAATGTAGGTATCGTCTGTTCTCCATGTTAAGCCAGCCGACTTCTTTCAGTTTGTAAGATATTCTGTCAAACTTTCGTATTCCAAAGATCAACCGCAGACAAGAATTTTGTAATTTCTGGATACGATTTTTATCTACAGAGTCTAGACACGGACCATACACCACGTCACAGTAGTTTAACCTGGACAAAACTAAAGATTCGCATAAAATTGTTTTAATTTTTACATTCAAAATACCTCTATTGTGAAAAATTGTGCGAAGATTACAATATGCCCCCTGCAGACTTTTACTAATATAATTTTTGAAACGTAATGTATGATCCACCTCTAGGCCCAAATTTTTAACATTGTTCTGCAAAGGTAAAACTTTACCATCAATTTGTATCCTAATATTATTAATATTTTTTACTCTGTCATGTTTTCTTCCAAATAGCATAACCAATGACTTATCCGGGTTTAGACGTAGACAATGCTTTAAGGAGACTTGATACAAAGCATCTAAATCTTGATTAACGGCGTTACAAGCAGCGGCCGCCTCACTAGGATTAAAAGAATAGTATAGCTGAGTGTCATCGGCGTACAGATGGGAATTACAAGCTTGCAGTTTTTCAGGAAAAGCAGAGGTGTAGATGGTAAGTAATAAGGGTCCTAAAATAGATCCCTGGGGTACTCCAGAGGTAATATTAGCCGAAGAGGATGGCTGACCATTTAAAATCACTTTTTGTGTTCTATTAGTAATGTAATCTTCTAAAAGTTTGACTGCATTTTGATGAAAGCCAATAAAATGCAAGACAGATAATAAAATTTTATGATTTATTGTGTCAAATGCCTTAGAAAAGTCCAGCAGCACAAGTAAAGTGAGTTTATTCTGATCAGTAGCCTTAATAACATCATCAATTACATCCAGAAGGGCAGTCGTGCAACTGTGACTAGGGCGAAAACCAGATTGTTTGCTAGGTAATATATCATTAACAACTAGATGCTCACGTACTTGAAATTCCATAGCCTTTTCCAAAACTTTTGAAAGTGTCGGAAGTATACTTATAGGACGTAGTTCAGAAATCGTTTTGGGAGAGGCAACTTTCGGCAGGGGTATAATGTAAGCTTCTTTCCAGCATTTTGGGAATACAGAATTTGTAAGACAAAAATTAATTGTATGAGTAAATATTGGTAACAAAAATGGAAGACAAGCTCTTAAAATGAAGATATTAATACCATCAGAACCGGTTGCTTTAGATTTTATATTAGTAATAATTTTTAAGACATCTACTTCCGAAATATTTTGAAACTTAAATTTACGACGGACTGAGGATTTAAGATGATTATTATAGAAATTAATTGTCTCTTCAATTTCATTCGGAGATGCTAGCGGAGGTGTAAACTTGCTAAAGGTATTATTGATTAAATTTGGATTTGCTAGTTGAGTAGGAATTTGTATATTACTGTGTGATTTACTGTATACATTTAATAGTTTTAGGGTGTTCCAAATTCCATTAGCATCATTATGATTAATTTTGTATTCTACATATGCTTTCTTTTCCCTTCTTATCGCCGATGTGGTAAGGTTACGTAACTGCTTGTAATACTGCCAATGTTCTTGATTCTTTGTTATTTTATACCTATTCAACCCCTTATTTCTGAATGATAATAGCAACTTAATATTATCGGTTAGCCAAGGTGCATACGGTTTTGTAAATTTGGAAGTTTTTAACGGAGCATGAATATTAATTAATATTGTTAGGTTAGAGTTAATAAATTCAATTTTGTCATCAATATTGTTAAAATAATAAATATTATTCCAAGGTATCGAACGTAAATGATCACTGAACTCTATATAGTTAAAGTTTTTAAAATCTCTATAGGTTTTTGTGGTCGGTCTGGATTTAAAACAACTGTTACGGAGAGAACAATAAATAAGTTCATGGTCAGAAACATCAGACATGGTAATAGTACCGGATGTGCTGATTAATTCTTCATTTGTGGTTAAAATTAAATCAATAAGTGAAAACTTATTTACTGTTACACGTGTAGGTTGTTTAAGAATTTGTTTTAGACCCAAAGCATCCAAAGTACTAATAAATTGAAGAGCAGCAGGACTTTCACAGTTTAATAAATCAATATTAAAATCTCCCAGGCAAAACATTTCGTCCGCCATAGGTAAAACAAAGCAAATGCTACTTTCTAAATTATCCAAAAATTCTACCAAAATAGTTGGATAAGTTATAAACTATTATAACTTAGCCGTCATGTTCTTAACAACTTAAACTAACATACAAATCATCATTTTTTCGAATTCTCCAACATAGCAAATAGGCGCTGTAACATTATTATGGTACTTTAAACAGAATAATTCAGAGAAATGACTACAATTCCATTTGGGAAGCAGTATCACTTTCGCCTTCACTACTGCTATCATTGTTGATGTTTATAAGGGATTGCACATCATCCATCATATTGTCCACCTCCTTCATTCTTTATTCAATTTTTTCTGTGTGATTCGCATAATTTGACCAATTTTGGTTTGTAACATTTTGATACCACTAATTATTATAATTATATTAATATCTATTGAATGTTTATTTATGTACAATATGTACAAATAAATTCTTTACTTTCAATGAGGAGCTGTTTGAGGACCCCTGAAATTCCGCACCAAAAGATTGCTTCAAGAATAGCCGCAGGCAAAAGAAAAGTGGCAGCACTGTGTAAAATTTCTCCATAAGAATTATATTGCCGTATGCTACTCCTACTGAAAATATTACAAACTTAATAATATAATAATAACTTAAATTGCAGAGGCTAATATTTTTTCTTTTATTTTTAAATCCACTTCCAAAATTAGCATTTTATTTGCAGAGTATGTTTTTGGGCGTCCATCTTCCTCCGAGCTTCCGATTCTTTTTTGACCAGCTGTATCTGTAGCTGCACCAATTGCAATTTGCTCTCAGTCAGTTCAGAAATTTTTTTATTAGTTTCTGCGGCTGCAGAGCTGCAGCTTTTTTTTTAAATACTGGTTTACAACTACTAGTCCCAGATTGTTCTAATGGCTATTAACATATATTGTAATTCATGAAAAGGACTTCAGGCTTATAAAAAAAAGCTTACCGGAGTTGAAGAGCTGGGAGTAGAGAGGGAGCTAGTTTCAGCAAAACAATCTTCAACATTGATTTTTAATGCTTCGGCAATGGGCTGACGAAGCCTAGTTGGGTTCCATTTCGCTCAATCCTCCCCAGTTTCAGAACTGTTACCCTGAAATTAATCAAAATAACCTGTAGATTGTTTTGGTGAATTTGCGGTTTTTATTTTCACAATTAAATATTTAAAATTTATAAAAATAAGTGATCATTTCGTACACCTGAAAGTGTGGTCTGGAATTTTAAAACCAAGGTAAATATAATCCAGTTTATCCATTAATTTGTTTGGTTATAACCTCAGTTATTATGTTTTGTGTTTGCATTGTTGAAATTCTATAATGTTTATTTATTTTAAGAAGTTTTAACAAATTCTCATCGTTTTAGGATAATTTGGGACATAATGCCAAGAGCTTATGAGAGAAGATTATGTGCCACACGTTATTGTGATTATAAAAAAAAAACAACATAGAATTAGCTGTAGCAGCTGTGATTGATGGACATATGACAATACGAGCTGCTGCAGAAAGATTTCAAGTGCCAAAATCTACATTGTTTAGAAAGTTTCATGGACAAAACACGGACAGGATAAGACGACCACCTGTGTTAAAGAATCTGGAAGAGGAGAACATCGTACATGCCTTAACATATGCAGCCAGTTGTCAAATCCCTTTTACAGAAATGGTTTTATGGTTTCCGTACGAATAGGAATCGAGCATACTTCTCGGGCTTTAGATAGTTCTGAAAGTTCAGTTTCTGTTATGTTTAGTGCTTCTGCAAATGGAATATTATTGCCTTCCTATATTGTTTACTGAGCGAAGCATTTGTACCCTGAATGGGTCGAAAATGGACCTCTGGGTGCATTGTATAATCATTCCAAAAGTGGTTGGTTTGAATCAGAAATTTTTGAAGACTGGGTAATAAAAGTAGCAATTCCTTATTTCAAGCATATGGAGGGGGAAAAGGCAATAATTGGTAATAATTTGGCTACACATTTATCGGTGTCAGTCATAAGAAAATGTGAAGAAAATAATATACGCTTTATATTACTGCACCCAAATAGTACCCACATCTGCCAACCATTAGACGTTGCGTTCTTTAGGCTACTTAAAAGAAAGTGGAGACAAATATTGTCTTCATGGAAACTAACTCACAAAGGATATATCCCCAAATCAGAATTTCCTGCCCTATTAAATAAAACTCTGCAAAGTTTAGAAGACGTGATTCCTGCGAACATTACCTCAGGATTTCGAAGTGCCGGTATAAGTCCACTCTATAGAAATAATGTTTTAAAGCACGTCATATTGCCTCAAAATAATGTTAATGACAGTGCTCCTCTATAATAAGTCAGTGTTCCTCCAGGAAAATCAATATATTGATCTTACACAAAAGCAAGAAGAAACTGTTCCTCAGGTAGTGGTAGAAGAAAATGGTGAAAATTTGTTAATAGAAGAGGAGTGGGTAGCAGAAGAAAAAGAGGAGTGGGTAGCAGAAGAAGAAGAGGATGGGGCCACAGAAGAAGAAGAGAAGAGGGCAGCAGAAGAAGAAGAGGAATATATTAATATTGATATAACAATGTTAGATGTAGGTCACTTTGTTGCAGTAAAGTTCATTTATAATGAAGGCACAAAAAAGAAACAGAAAAGCTGTTTGTGTCTCAGATTGTAAAATGCAATAAAAGAACTTATGATATCAGTTGTTTAAGACCTCTTCAGGGTAACAATGGTGTTTTTGTTTTTCCTCAAGTATTGGATTGCCATAAGTTATAAAAGAACAAATTATAAAGGTTCTTCTTAATCCAGTTAACAAAAGAGGAAAGTATTATTTTAAAACAAACCCCTATTAATGCTTCTGCAAATTATTGCAAACTTGTATTTCATTGACAAGTTGTCTTTATTTTTTTGTATTGCCTTGTGTATGTGTTTCTAATTTTCTAATAAAAGTTCATAAAAACAAAAATTATTTTGTCCCAAGTTCCCCCAGTTTATGGTACCATTTTACAAAAGAAACACAAGAATAACAGTTAAATATCCACAATACCACAGTCTAGAAATTCCTCGATACATAAAAGGCATGCATACTGAGAAACATTTTAATTTTAAGTTTAAACTTAAAATTTCCCCGAGCTCAGGCACGTGGAAAAGCTTCCATTTGGAGCATACATTAATTGTTACTGCGTGCGGACCAATCACGAAGAGGAGGTGGAGTTCAGGATTGGCGCCAAATTTAAAAATGTACACTAGTGCATGTTCTTGATTGCTCCTAGTTTCTTGTTGTCGGTCTCGTAAAGATCCCGCCAATTTTATAACTTAATGGGTGACGAATATCTGAAATAGACGGATAATAGACACTTCTTAAGTTTTGCTTTATTTTTCTAGTTTTACAATATCTAACATTTATATGAATGTATATATTTAATATTGCATAATTGTACAGTACATAGCATAAATATTTAATAAAAATAAAACATAATAAAAACAAACTACAAATATAAATATAAAACTTTAAACAATTAAACTGTCCTCCCTCCACCAACCCCAACGGACCAACCTTCCATCAACCAACTCTGTACTTAACTAAAATTCTGAATATTAAACACATGATTATGCAGTCTTTTTAAAGAACACTTACCGATTCATTTTAATTTTTTATTGGGATAGTATGTCTGTAACTCGATTTTTCGTTTCTTGCTAATATCATTGTTTTTCTTTCGCTCTAAATTATTCTTGAAAGTTCTAAACATGCCCATATATTCCTGAAATGATTCCTCGTCTAGGTTCCTTGTATAATTAAAAATTTCCTCACATGCAATCTGTAAATATATTTTACCTTTGCGTCTAGTTATAATATTTTTTTAAAATATACCTCTCGACTTCTATCAAAATTTATACATTCAATTGCTTCATTATTTTTAGTCTTCTCATTTAAGTATTGATATAATTCATCCTGATAATGAATTTTACTGGTTGTGGGTTCTTCAACATGTAAAGCTTCATTTGCATTTTCTTTATCTAGAAGACCTGAAACAGACTCACTCCTCCCTGAAACATTCTTCTCACTCCCCCTTTCATACAAAGCTACTGCATGAATATGTTTACACAAGGCAGTTTTCACGGCATACTCTGGACATTCACAAGCATATCGATGTATACATGCTTTACATTCATTACAATTCACACTTCTGCAATCCTCATCACACAATTCATTAAAAGAAACAATATAAAATTTCTCACCTGATGTCGTTTTCACTTGAAACTTACCCAACTCCACTATCTGTACCAAATTTATCATTTCCTCCGCCTTCTTGTGCGCCTTAGCTGTGGTTTTGTGCTGATAATTATTAGCATTGGGCCTCTCGCTGTTCAAAATCCTTTTCCACATCTTATCATCAACAAGTTCTTCTAATAAATCTAACAATTTTTCAACTCTAAAAATTTTATAAAAAAATTATTTAATTTCAGAAATTAAATTATGTTTCACCTGATATTTCGATTGCCATTCATTTTATTATGCTTCAATAGTTTATGCAAACTCTCAATCGCCATGTTGGTATTAATTCCAGCATTAATCCTATGACAATGAGCCCACATCATAATTCGACTATCACTCTTAAAATAATATCTGAAAACCCAAATAATTTACTATTTAACTAATATTTTTAACTAATAATTTTACTAATTAAAAATTTAACATAATAATCATACTGTTTCAGGTAATTTAAAAAATCAAATTCTTCTTCTTCTTCCAAATACTTAAAACATCTTTCCACTAAAGCCGTAAAATTTTCGACATTTGTCTCCTTCAAAATTTTTCTCAGGTCCATCTTCATTTTTAATTTATTTTCTTTCTTCTTTAGCTTTGATCTTCCTTGGATATTCCAGTTCTTTACAACATGCCAGCTACACAGTAGATGTCTAGGTTTTCTCTCAGTTTGCATCACCTTAGTCCACGCATTATAATATTTAGGGTCATCGTCAGTCATTATAAATCCCACTTCAATGTATTCTCCCATTTTTTCTCTTAATGCCCTAAAAAAAACTTCTTGAATTACTTGGTCTAATCTATTGGAAAGCAAAAAAGCAACAGGGAATCCCATATTTTGATCATCCTTAATTAATACTGTTGTCAAGTCCCAATTCCTTTGATTTGTCCCGTGAGTTCCGTCGATGCAAATTAGTCGTTTATGATCCCTTAATTTCTTCTCCATGACGTTGTTCATAAAGCCCACTGCAAAATCTTCTTTATTCAAGTCAGAATGATCTTCACCTATATATAATGCGTTAACAGATTAGTGTCCACCACCAACTAAAACATGTTACCCCATAAAAAAACTATAACAGATTAGTTCCCACCACCAACTAAACCATTTGACTCCAGAAAAAATAACAAAATTGTAACAGCCCAACCGTGCAGTACCCTTACTTGTCAGTTTATAAACAAAACAATATTCAAAATGTTTACTTGCCAATTTTTTTGAATAAAAATGCCTGGTTTTTCCCTTCGGTATTCCATTCTTCAACTTTTAGTGCTGTAGCCAACATGTCATCTGCATCTCTTTTTTTATCTATATTGAGTTTTCTAATTAAATATGTTAAATCTGCTCTTGTGATTAGATTTATTCTCTCCAGTTGATTATCCCTGATTTTCCTTGCATCCTGTAATATTCTCTCATTTGCAACTCCTGCCTTTAATTGTTCGACTATCATTTCCTGTTCTTGTTTCAGCAACCGCTTTGTTCTTAATTCGTCTTGATGTCCCACATGCGTTTCAATAAAGTGCACACTTACCATGCCTGTAAAATGTATAGCAGCTTAATAATTACTAATAGTCCTGGAGAAACTTTTACGAATTACCATTTGCTGAAAATTTTGCAATTATCCTTGATGGGCACATTCCTGAAATTTTAATACTGCCACCAGTCTTCATAGCTCTTTTGGCACAATTGCTTTGGAAGCCTAAATTAAAATATTTCAACTAATTATTGTTAATATTCATTATAAAAATTGTAACTGCCCTACCATGCGAATTACTTCGATTACAAATGTAATAAACAGTTTGACCACCGTTTGAACTTGTACAGCTTCTGTTACATGCATAATCAACTTCCCTGTTTTCCTTAGTTTTCCAAGCTTCAAATTCCTCCTTGTTCCTGAAACTCAGATTAGATTGTTTGATACTTACACAGTGCACTTGTGTTAAATGCTTAATTAGAATGCCACAGCTTCCAAATCCTTCTTTTCTATCTTCCGGGCATAAAGGGCAATAATTATGTCGGTATGTTGTTTCCACTTCGCTGTTGTGTATTTCTTTCAAATGGCGATTCTTTGCTGAAACCGTACTAAATTTCTTTTGGCATACACCGCATACAAGTCTGCTGTCTGTAGATTGTTCCAAATCCATGATCCGTATCCTAACCTAGAACTTAACAATTTGATGAAAACAAAAATAATCTGATAGCAATGAAAATTGCTGATTTTAACGGTTTTGCTAGTAACACTATAAATACAGATTGAGAAAACCCGCTGCGAGCAATGAAAATTGCTGGTTTTAAAAGTATTTCTGGTAATACACGTTAAGTTATAAAATTGGCGGGATCTTTACGAGACCGACAACAAGAAACGAGGAGCAATCAAGAACTTGCACTAGTGTACATTTTTTAATTTGGCGCCAATCCTGAACCCCACCTCCTCTTCGTGATTGGTCCGCACGCAGTAACAATTAATGTATGCTTCCATTTGGTACTTCTCTGCTTTGGCTTACTTATGGGTTGTTTAATATCCTTTGTTCGATAAAAAATGCAATCTTCTTTATCTGTCCATTTCCATAGACTGCCAGATCTGGCCATGCATTTTATATAAGCCCCATTAGCTTCCACTTTGATAACTTGTCCAGGCCAGTATTTTTCTTCATAATTCACCACTACAAATTCGTCATTTGCTGGAAGATAACTATCGTTCAGGACCTCATGGTTTGATATATCTTCGAACACCTCTTCAACGTCTGATAAGCTCAATGAAGATTCTGCAGCCAAGGAATATCCATCGCTTTCGTTCTCCTCGCTAGAACTTTCTACTGCTTTAGGCTTGCGAGAACATTTTTTTCTTCTTGCGCGAATTACAGTTTTTGGGGTATATGGTAAGGCAAGTTTTTCCATATCTTCTGCTGAAATACTTTTACCTGGCTCAACATTAAGCTTTTTTCTGTTCTTTATGGATGTTGCTTATTCTACCACTTGTTTCCTTTTCATTTCGATATACTTTATGAAGGTGTCTGAAACAGCAGTTCGATCTGGGCCTGTGATATTGGGATCAGAGTTAGATGGCAGGCGTTCTAGAACTTTGGCTGCACAAATAGGAAAGATGCCAGCCTTCCTAAATCCAGCTTGTAAATTGACTTCCGAGTTGGGAAGAATTCTATTCCAGAGCTTATTTAACACCGAACGAAAGACATTTTTGGGGATGGTTGGTATCCTCTGTCCATCATCTGGGGTTGCTTCCCACTCATCAAGTATTTGCCGCAATGGCATTTGAAGAATAAAAAAAAAGCTATGTCGAGAGATTGCGTCAAATGGGTGGAATTTGGAGGAAGCGCTATGAATGCAATGTTATGTTCTTTATAAGCTTTTAGGACCTTTAAGCTGATATGGGAACTGAGGTTGTCGCCAATGATGACGTTTTTTCATTTTTCCTTCTTAATACTGGCAATACAATGGAAAAAACCAATCTTCAAAACTGGAGCTGTCGAATTAGCCAGATCTTGATCGGTTGTACCTAGTGTTTGGAGGGCGGCCTTCAGTCCAAGTGTGCCACATCTTTTCGGCTTTGTAATTGACATGTAGCGGACACACCTCTCCTGCAGCATTCCCACAAACCATAATACCCACAGCAGTTTTGGTTGAATTTTTTATTGCTTCGGGATATTTACATCCACGTTTGGACAGGATTCTTTTTTGCCAGGATCGTCGACTATATTGGTTTCATCGTAGTTGTAAATAAGGTTGGCGGCACATCCTTGATTTCATTCTCTAAATTTGAGAAGAAAGAACAGATTAGTTCTTCGTTGATGGGCGCCCTAACCCGTTTAGTATTGCTGCAAGAGCTCTCTGATAATTCTTTCTTCTGACGTTCTAAAAAGCACTCTGCCCAACGTTTTCCAGGTAAGTTGTCATTGAATGATCGTACTTTGCGATCTTGGCTATTCAGATACATTTTCACAATACACCTAAGATCGAATACAGTTATCGAAAATCCAAATGTACACATGGATGTAGCATGCTTGAAGAACGCTTTTTCTTCTGGAGGCAAGAAGATGCACTGGCGACCAGGTGATTTTTGATTTTCACGCAGTGCTTTTAGTTTAAGTATTATGGAACTACGAGGTATTTTGTACTTTTCTGCAGCTTCTCGCTATGTCAGTACTTTGTTGGTGAGATCTTTTATACATAGTTCCATATTTCTGTCACCATATGGCTTATACAGTCTTCCTTCTACCTTTCTGCGAAGAATTTTATTCGGCGGAGCCATCATAATCTGTAAAGTAAGTTTTGCAAAGCCAAAGAAAAAACTAAAATCGGAACATAACTGTGGTCCACAAAAATGATTGGACCATAGTTGAACTTGAAGTATGTTTTTTTGCTATTTTTGCAATAATAATGAAAATTCATCTGCTATTGTAACAACATATATTAAATGTATCAAAACCCTAAATTACCTGTCACGTAGACCAGCGGGAACACAGAACACTTTGTTGCAACAACCAGTGGCCCAGACAGTTTGCGGTTGACGAAGTTAGGTGCAATACGTAACTCACACTGACAGTTGACAAGTGAAAAAACGCAGCGGACAAAGTGCGTTTAAAAACCGTTAAAATATCATTCAGTCTATTCTCTGTAATTTAACAACTAAATGCTTCACTAGATGCCACTCATAGTTCAAATATCGGTATTTCCGTGCGCGCGGCTATGTGGAACATAGTTGTAGCGTAGGACCATAGTTGTATGAAATCACGGTAAGAATCTAAACATTTCCCTTGCCTTAGGGGCATGAATAGCAGCAGCCAACGGGTTTTTAAACTCCAATAAATTTTGTATTTTTGAAAGTCAAATCCGAATTCACAGTTTCTTTGTTTGCTCCATCTAATTGGAATCAATGTGTTGATTTTGTATGTTCTGATCATTTCCACTGGGTGTTCAAACTCTTCTGAATTTTGTATTTTTAAAAGCCACATTGTGGTACCGGTACCTGAGAAGAGAATTAATTTTTCAGTTTGACGGTCATATCAAGACAGATGTGATCTTGCAGTAAGTGCTCATAACAACTTAGGGAACCTACATAGAGTCATGCAAGCAATACCTCAAAGTACTCCAGGAAAATATCTGTTTATTTGTTGTAAACTTCGAATATGTAGATTAGAACGTCGTAGAAAACAGGAAAATAAATAATGTATATCCGAAGAACTGCTGCCGGAGTTGACGGGGACATGGGCTAATATATGAACAAATGCTCGATATGATGGAAACAATATTCCACATATGTTTAAAACACTTCTCCCTCATATTTTGTTTTCGTTTAATTCAATTATTTTTACTTACACTAGTTCGAATCGTTTTTGTCTTTTTAACATTCGAATTAGTCCACTATTGTCGAGTAATTGTAGCACTTCAACATTTTGATGTTCATGCAATCTTACCTCGTGTTTTTTCGCGAACCGTTTAATTTCCTCACTGACTGTAGGCACTTTTAGGTCTTTGTGGATGTCGTCATTTCTGATGTAACATGGAGCGTTGACAATGCTATGAAGTACTTTGTTCTGGAAAGTTTATATACTTTTGAAGTTAGTTTTCTTTGTGCATCCCCATAGTTAATCCATACTGGGATTAGAATTTGTTAATACAACAATAGTTTATTGTGTAGTGACAGCTCAGAATGTCTACCAAGTAACCACCACATCTTTTTAAATCTAATGCAGAGTGGACCCGTTTCTTTTTGACATGTCATTTCTACCTGGGCTTAACATCCAGTGTGATGTTGAGGCTGTGTTAAGGTACGGGATTGTTTTCTGATTGATTGTTATTGGCAAGTATTCTATTTTTCTGTTGGTGAAGTTGATGTGGATAGACTTCGCATGATTTAATTTAATCCGCCATTTCTTGGTCCAACTGATGACATTGTTGAGGGTTGCTTGTAGCTTGTTTGCAGCTACTTCTATGTCGTTGCTTGGGCTAGTACTGCAGTATCGTCAGCAAATGTGGCTGTTGTCGTTTTATTACTTATGGGAATGTCACTGATGTGCAGCAAGTTCAAAAACGGTCAAAGGACGCTTCCCTGCTGTACACCTGCAGAAGTTTCTCTTAATTCTGAAAATTCCTTGCCACACCTCACTCTGAATTGGTGGTCGGAGATATATGACTTAAGAATCTTACTTATCTGTTTAGACAGATTTTTAGCTATCTTGTATTCGAAGCCCTCGTGCCATACTTTGGCACTTCTAGAAATATAGTTGCACATATTTCTTTTTCCTCTAGGTTCTTTCAGCTGCATCGGTTATTGGATGCACTTGGTTGTCAAGTGCTTATTCCGAAAACCAAATTGATGAGTGGGGATAAGCTGTTTTTCCTTAATGATTGGCTTGAGGCGATTCAGGAGCAATTTCTCAGAAAGTTTGGATATGGTTGGTAACAACGAGATTGGTCGAAGTAATGTTTTCCCATTTGGTGGTTTCGCAGATCTAAGGATCATAATAATTTCTGCAATTTTCAATTGCATCAGCACATATTGTAATCGTAGTGCTGCACGTTGATTACGAGCAGCTCTGCTTCCGCTGTTCAATTGTTCTTAGTGGAACGTTTAGTTAGTATATGAGAGTGATCTGATGAAAGGTCATAGTGATGTAATTAAGAGAAATTTTCTTCAGTGTGAAGAAGTCGATTAGATCTTGGATCTTTTTGCTATCTGACCGCCAATACGTTGATTTCCCAGTGTAGTTCCATACGCATTTGCCTTGCTTGATTGCTTCGTACAGCTGCTTCCCTTTGGTGGTAATAAGTCTCGATCTCCAGTAGATATCTTCTGCATTGAAGTCCCCTCCAATTACGAAGCGATCTCCTGATGTATTATCCGGATGGATAGTGTGGTATAGTTTGTACCCTTTCACATTCAGGTTGCTTTCTTTAGTGAAGTATCTTGCAAAAATCAGGCAGAAGCTTATTTTCTGACCCCAGAGGAATAATTCTAATTCATGGGCATGTTGGAGTAGCTCATTCGCATTCCAGACTGCGATTCTAATAGACAAAGCCATTTTTATTTCTTAATTTTGGCTGCTGCCTTATTGCTGGTTTTTAACTTTGTAAGTCTATTTGGAATAGATTTGATGGAATCCTCTTGTTTTTAGGGTGTTCCAAATATTTTTTGTAGTGTTATAATTATTGTGTCCAGATTTGTTTCATTTTCATACCTTGTCGTGACTTATTGGTTTCTGTCTTTTACGCATAAGCATTTACCTGCGGAGGTGCTCGTCCAGCTTTAAGTAGTGTAGGAAAATTCCGTAGAATTTTCTCTGGGACTATCGTTAGTAGTACAGTATCTGGTTTTTTGGTAGCTTGATTTTCTTTTTCGTAGAGTTTCTTCTCTTCGTTGTTGGAGTTCTTTCGCAACTTCACAACCTCGGTAATTTGCTGGATGTGCTTTTCCACAGTTTGCGCAGTTAGTTTTTCGAACCTTGCTTCTTTGCAGTCCTTGGTATTATGACGACCTGCACATTTTACACATCTTGCTTCCCTGTTACAGTAGTATTGTGTGTGTTCGTACGCCTGGTACTTTCTGCATTGCGGGATAATTGTCGTTTTTTTGCGTACCGGTTCAACTTTGACCTTATAAAAGAACTAGGTATCAATATTCAGACGGTTCTAGAAGAAACTCTTCGTCCAAATTTATCTAATAAGTGTGTAGAAGGAAGGCGAAAAAGATTAACTGCTTCCAAATTTGGAACAGTATGCAAATTGTGTCAAACGATATCCACAGGCAATACTGTTAAAGGCATTTCTACAGTCAATTTTCAGGTACGCGAGCCACCAAAAATGAAAGCAATAACTAGAACAGGGTAATCGAGGAATTTAAAAATTTAACAAAATTTTAAAAAAGTTTTTCTGGGATATTCTTTGGCGAGGAATGCACATTTTTAGCGACTTCTTCAGATGGTTTAGTGGGGGATAACAAAATTTTAGAAACAAAACGTCCTCCTAGTGCTAGTATGTTTTCACCAGTGGAGGGAGTGTTAAACGTAAAAAATAACTCCCTGTTCTGCTGGAGATTAAAAATTGAAACAGCAAACCAATGGTCGTTTTCATACCTCTTTTTGCAACTCGTTTTCAATTATTCCATGTGAGACTGTTGAAGACACGTTTAATAAGGTTATTCTTTTCGTTTGACTAAACGATATATTTCTACTCGCATGTTATTTATGGCAAGGCAACTGTACTTATTTGTGCTTTTCTGAACTATTTGTTCGCTAGATAGGTACACGCAAAAACGATTATTCAAAATTTTTGAAGCGAATCAGTTGCAATTTATAGAACATATAGCTTTAATATAATTTTCCTGCGACAGGCCGTTTGCGGTATCGATAATGACTACTTGCTCTTCCTTGGGGAAAAAGGTAGTAATTTGTGTTTGCACATATAGAATAAAAAGTGGTTGTATCTGTTGTTTGATCATTATTCGTAGAGATACCGGGACTTCTATACTCAGAGGTCGCTGGAGGTGGGTCACTCATTATAATCAGTATTAGTTACTTTCAATGGAGCTTAGATTGAAGATTCGCACATTAACTGAAATATGAGACTCCTTATCGTAAAGTGCACAAGGTCGACCACTGGGTTCGGCGGTCAGAACGAAACTCATTGGAAGTTTTCTTGTTCAGAGTTTTAATAACTAAAGACGTACCTATTTACTGTTTCTGTTATTGTTCTGGTGTGTTCTGTATAAAATAATTTAAAGTAACAGCAGTAAAGTTTTGTAACAAGTATGCTTCCTTCGAAACGAGAAAACATTGATAATTACCTACCCTTTCAGTCTCCGCCTAACCTTGTGAATCAACCTGTATATATATATATATATATATATATATATATACAGGGAGTGTATAAATTAACGAAGAAGTTACACGTGGCGATGTCCTTCGTAAAACCTTGAGTCAAAAATCCTAATACTAAAATGTTGTACCATGGTTCCTGCGTTAATTGCTAATGTTATATTTCCGTAGATGTGGTCGTTCTGCCAGTGAATATGCCAATATGTACATAGAAGCGGTTTCTGTAATGGAAAGCTAACATGATAGTACAAGAATACCGAGCACGTTTTCTAAACTGAAGGCATCCTAGACGAAATGTATTCCGAAGATTGGACCAACGTGTTCGTGAAACTGGTGAGTCTACAAAATAAATATGAAAGCTGATCGACCTAGGCAAAGGAGTACAATACAACTGGAAGAGTAAATTTTAGACGCAACCCACGAAAATCTCTCCATGAGTACCCGGCAATTAACTGCAACATTAAATATCACTAGCAACAAGCCCATATATCTGGTTCTACGAGAAAACCTTCTTTATCCATATCATGTCTGCAAAGTTCAGCCTCTCCATGAAAATGATAACAGATCCCAATTGAATTTTCATAACATGTTTGTAAATAGAATTCATAACAATGGTGACTAAAACATATTCTTTGGAGTGACGAGAGCATGTTTACTAGGGATGACGTTGTTTACAAACAGACGGTTTTCAAATCGAACAATTATTATCTATAGGTTATTATTATAAGTAGTTAGTTTCCATGCATGTTTCTTTTAAATGGTACCTGTGACCACAGGAACCATGCTACAACATTTTACTATTAAGATTTTCGTCTAAGAATTTTGCGAAGAACAACGCCACCTTAGCTTCTTCGTTAATTTATGTACACCCTGTATATGTATTGTATATATACCATATATAGTGCGTCCCAAAACGTACCAGCAATATTTCAAGGATGAAATCCAGAACTTCTTTAGAGTCGAAAACTTCATATAAACATACGTCCCAAACGTAACCGTTAACGAGTTATTGTTTATTTCATAATTTATGTGGCTAAAATTCTAGTTCAAAGGATTTCTGAAATACTGATCTAGTTGCCATGATCGCGTCTTTTGTTTGGTAACATTTGAACATCGTTTTTAGCAAATTATTGTTTGTAACTTGTCAGTTTATTACTGTGATACTGAAGATATTGGTTTCTTCTTTGTATCCTTATTCCCATCGTAATTCACAATTGATTCACAATGCCAATGTTATTTTAAAATGAAGAATATGCAGGTATTTATTATGTTTACTGTCCGTATGACGAAATGCTTTAGTAGCACAATAAGAATATCGTAGAAGATATCCCAATAGAAGACTGCCTAAGCGTGCAGTTTTCTTTAATTCACATCGTCAGCTGAGGGAACATGGCACTTTCAATGCAAGACATGCAGTTGGCCAAGGAGTTGTTCGTCGAGCCATAAACGATGATGAACATGTGTCTGATTTATTACAAGAAGATTCGTCTTTAAGTGTGCGAAGAATTGTATTACATACTGGAATATGTAGAAACCAGGTTGGGAAAATAATAAGAAGTGCTTGCGTATATCCATATCATCGTCGAAGAGTTGATGCTCTAGGTAATGATTTTAAAGCTGGTTTGAGTTTGTAATTGGGTAAAAAATAATCAAAACCTACCGCCTATTGTATGGGCCGATGAAGCTTCTTTCACAGGAGATCGTATCAATAATTATCATAATGTTCATGAATGGGCTGCAGAAAATTCTCATTTAAGAAGGCGCTCGTATTTTCAACATAGATTTAGTGTTAATATGCAAGCTGGTATTTTTAATGATCGTCTGATTGGACCATTTGAACTGCCACACGAATATTTTCTAGAAAACTCTTTACCCTTATTGCTGGAAGATGTGCCATTAAAATATTAGACGTTTAATATGGTATCAACACGATGGGGCACCAGCACATCAACGTCTTCGTGTTAGAGCTTGGCTTAACGCACATTGTCCGAGAAGATGAATTGGAGTAGGAGGACTCGTAGTATGGCCACCGCGTCCGCCGAACCTGACTCAATTAGATTTTTATCTTTGGAGTCATATGAAACAGATTGTTTATGCAACTAAAGTGCACACGGTAGAAGAATTACGCCAAATAATACAGCAGGCTGCCGATATTATTAGGAATAGCCCATCAACCATATTAAGAACGCAGCGATCTCTTCTTTGGCATGCGGCTTTGTGTATCAAATACAATGGAGATAATTTTGAAAATTTCTTGTAAATAAAATAATAAAAATGTATTAAAAAAAGAATTATTTCATAAAATCCGTGGAACTAAAATTTTAGCCACATAGATTATGAAATAAACAATAACTCGTTAAGGGTTCAGGACATCTGTTTATATGGACTTTTCGACTCTAAATAAGTTCTGGAATTCATCTTTGAAATATTGCTGGTACGTTCTGGGACACCCTGTATAAAACACAACTGGGTTTCATTCCGGAATAATATTTGAAAATGTAGAACTACCTACATGCTACATATTGTATACGATACTAAAAATTCAGTGTTCCCTAGTGCTGTCAAGAATCGTAAATTTTGAAGAATCGATTCTCGATTTTGAAAAGAAACGATTCCACAAGAACCTGTTCTTGATTCTAGAATCGGATTTCGTTCTTGATTATAAAATCGGATTTCAATTCTCGATTCTAGAATCAAAAATAGTTTCCAAATTCACATCTTTAGACTTGAAAAATAAATTGATAGGAGAAGTGAGATTAGTCTTCCAATTTCAGAATTATGAAAGTCTTCGAACCTATAATCGGTATTTATTTTACGATCTTCTAATATAAATATATGTATGTATTACATATTTGGAAGTAGCATCTGAAAAGTATAATCCACACCTTTTAATTTATTTTTTATTTATGTTCGTGACAAATACATAATTGCTTAAACTGTTTTGTTGAATCGGATTTCGATTCTCGATTCTAGAATCGGTTTTAACGATGCTGCAAAACCGATTCTTAAAGCTAAAGAACCGATTCCGATTCTAGACTCGGAATCGTCTTATTAGAACGTAGAAGGTTAATACTTTTAAGAATACATATAGATAACGTTTGAATTACAGGATGTTTAAGCAAAACCGTTCGCTTATTTATTCATTTAGACATCAAACTGAAGATAATCAGCAATACCTAACTCTTCAAACCTTGTTTTTCAGGAGCCTTCACAATAATCAAATAACCTTCATAGACGATGATGCATTTGAGAATCTTGCTAATCTACGAGAACTGTAAGTTGAAAGAGGTAAGACGTCAATGAATATCACCTTTTTGTTTTAGAAATCTCGATAGAAATTATTTAACGCAATTAGACCCAAAGTTATTTAAAAGTCAATTGCTATTGAGCGAACTGTAAGTACTCTAACAGAATCTGAACTTTACTCCCATTTATTTTACACTTCTTCTCTAACACTTAATTTTTAACGATAGCTTTTAATTAATGATAATGCAGTTTAATTAATCTTCCCATGTACTTTCATTAGTTAAATACATACTTGTATTCATTTATAAACGTGCTATTGCTGCCTGTTGCCAGTTGCACCATGCCGTTGCGGAAATTACACGCATTACGAAACTACAGGAACGACTTTAACATGTATTAACATCATCTAACAACTACCCTTTTTTAATAGGTATCTGGGGAATAATCCACTTTACCACATTCCTGGCAAATTCTTTTCCAGTTTAGATGAACTAGCCTCATTGTAAGTATACGTTGTCACATTTGCTTCAGTCAATTTTTGGTAATTGTTTTTCGTTGTTCTATTTTTAGGAATCTCGAGAAAATTGAGTTAGAAAACATTGATGTCGCGATATTTTCTAGTTTAGAAAAACTGGAATCGGTTTACTTCAAAAAGTATCTTTACTGTTCATTTGCACCAACTGTGAAACGTTGTAGACCGTTATCTGATGGTAAGAAAAGTGTTTCATATTCCAAAAGGACGTGTTGCAAAGTGCGACAGTGTTAAACCTGTTAAAAGTCGGTATTTGAATTGCTTGATAATCTGTGATGAATGATATATATTGTTGTGTATACCCCCACCTAACTTAATACATTCAGCAAACAAAGACAGAAACTACTGAGAATAACGTATTAAAATGAATGAAGGTAATTCACATCCAATACCGCGGCTATATGAGATTCTCAGGGTAAATGCTGTATTAGGAACTCACTAGAACTCTGTTTAATTTAGAAAAATAATGAATGTTCGATTATAACTGAAAAGGAAGTCAGAATTTACAATCCATTACACGTATGCCCTCTGATTTTACAAAATTTTAATATTACTAACTAAAACACATATACAAAAGAAAAACAATTTAATATTTTCTATTACCACCAGAACCTTAGTTTAACGTTTCACCCACCTTGTTCGTTGTAACAATGATAGACCACTAAGCTATTTCTTCTGCAGATCCCGGCAGTCAGTCCAAAAACACTCCTACCAGCTGTCCAGTACTGTTCTAACTTCCAGCTTGGCTAATACTGAAACTCTCTTTACTTCGACCTTCTCCAGGACATATGTAACTCGTAGTCAAATCTTTCAATTACTATTCTTGTTTAAGAACAAATGAAAAAAAATATAACTGTTGGTCTTTGGAAATTTATTCACCAGCTTAGACAACAGTTTTACAATATCCGAAGTAACAAAATTCAGTAACAACTATCTCAAAAACACCCCTTTTTATTTATATAATTTCTCTCGTAACTCAACAAATAATAATTTTGTTTTTTTTTATGAAGAACATAAATTGACACACCTTTCGTTTTTCTAATTTTTATCGTAACTAATCAATACATTTTTATTTTCCGCTCCTACCAGTGAGGATCAAGGTTTTCAATCACAGCCTCCTATCTACTAACAAATCACATAATATTTAAACAACCATCAGACATCGCATGCAATAGATAGGAATTACTCTCTATTCCTTCCTATTTTAAAGCAAATAAATAAATTATCTAGAATGCACTTTTGAATTGATTTTGACCAAAAAAGCAACAGATTACAGAGAGCTCCAAATTCCAACACACATCATCCCTGATTCACTATCATCGATATAAGATGGAACAAAAATAAAATATTGAAGCACCTTCACACCCCAATACTATATCACAACATTTTCCCCTTTTTTAAAATCATTATGAATGAAAAGAAAAGTCACAAGTATACCACTACCCAAAATAACTTCTTCATTTTCTTTTCCTTTTTCTTAATAAAGCATTTTAAACATTAATAATTTTATGAACTGGTTATGGAGGTATCCCCTTTATGTCTTCACAACTATATAAAAGTAACAATTCCTAAACTTCCTTTTTGTATAACAATCCCTAATATATCTTCCCTTATATAACAATCCCTAAACTTCCCCTTTATATAACAGTCCTAAAGGGTTCCCCTTTTCATAACTCCAAACTCTAGTTTAAAAAAAAATTTATTACGACAAGAAAACTAAACAGTAAACGCTCTTCAACAACTAACTAATTAACATAGTTTCATTTTAATTCATAAAGTATTTTTAAACAGCTAAAATAAAAATAGAGAATGCAATATCCCCTTTATGTTTTCAGCAGCTATTCCATCTTCTTAAGTTGTTACTAGGATTTTTACATAATTTAAAATTAATTTTTTCTATTTTAAATATCATAATCTATTTCTATTTTCAGTTTTTTTTTATTTAAAAACTAATAGGTAAACTAAAACGTATTTCTAACTAAAACTCTCCCCCTTTATATTGTAATTCGATAAATAAGGAAAAAAAACACATTCCGTTTTTAGAATGATCTTAAATTTATTACTATTTCCTTCTTAATTACTTTAAAGTGGTAACCTTTTAAGTAAATCAATCCTTGTTCTTTGATTATTATCTTTATGTAACGTCCTTCGTTCGAATAATTTTCATACATTTGTTGAACCTTTTGGTTTCTTTGCATACTAATAATTGTACCTTTCGATATTAATAGTAGCATCGATTCTTTAAATTTTTATATTTGTCTTGTTTGTTAGTTAATTCTTGTACCAAATCCTTTTTATTTTCCTCTGATACTTCAACACCTTTCTCCTCTAATATTTCCCACTAACTTGTGAGCCATCTAAATTATTCTCATTAAATTCTTTATTCATTTTCATTTTACATTCTTCTAATTCCATATCGCTTAGATTAGATTCCTTACCCTTTTCCTTACCATTTTCCTCAAATTCATCAATCTTTATTATCACATTCCCTTCATATTCATCAATCTCTTCTATGTTATTCTCTACATATTCATAAATCTTTGCTATCATATTCTCATCATCTGTACCTATCATATACCCATTATCCTTATCTAACTTTTCCATCATATTCCCTTCATATTCATCAACCTTTCCTACCATATTCCCTTCAGATTCATAAAACTTTCCTATCATATCCCTATCATCAATCTTCTCATCTAATCTCTGGTCCATTTCCTTCTTATTTTCAACTAACCTTTTTGTCATACTCCCCTTATCATTATTTAACTTCTTATTCGGCTCCTGATTTAACCAACACCTTCATTTTAACATCCTTAAGACTAATCCCCACAAAAGGTAAATCCACAAAAATACTAATTTCCCCTTTATCATTAACTTGAGTGACATCAATGAAATCCTTTATATGAATTATAAATTCACGGGAATAGGAATACTTGCAATTAATCGTGGCATTCCTATCTACAAATCCTTTGTACTATGTACATCTGCCTGCACCTCTATCTGTCCACCCTCAGGTTTTTCTAACAACAGTGCATTTACTCTTCGAGGCTTTCTCTCCTCTTCTTCCTCCTCATAATTTCTTTTACTTCCAGATCCACCTGTCTGGTGTTGTCCTGCTTCAAAACTTTAGTTATACATATAATCATTATTACCATTATAGGCAGAATTTTGAGTCCGTCTATTGTAATTGCCATTCCAAAAATTCTTACGCTCGTTATTATAGTTAAATCGAGTGTTAACTGTTTTGATACTGTGAATTTTGACGAAAACTACCTCTATGATATTTATCATTTGCATAACGATTATAAGGTCAAAACTGTACTCCATGATTAGTATTATCACCTTTCTCATTAAATTCGTAGCGGTTATAGTGGTTTTGTCTGTTACAATTTGAAAATTCACCAAAACTAGCCCTCCCATAATTTATTCTCCTCTTTAATAGTAAGCTCTCAGTTGTCAGCAACCGCGTGGAGCCATCAGGGCAGACACTGGTGCTGGAGATCCACGAAGAGTCGCTTGCGTCTCTGAAGGGCAACAAATACCAGGCTCTTCTGGGATTAACCCAAGTGACGTTTAAGCCACTCAACCTCCCTAAGGATGCTCCAGCTCCTTCAGGCAAACCTGCAGCACAGTAGAGGAGCCTTGGCCACCCTTTCACGTCTGCTGGCCTCTGGGAAGGTCAACATAGCCCTAATCCAAGAACCCTGGATTTACGAGGGCAAGATAATGGGATTTGGCCAAACCGGAGGTAAGTTAATCTATGATAGAACAGTAGAAACACCAAGAACCTGCATTTATGTAGGAAATGGAATTAATATCTTACCTATGGTGGATTTCTGTTCCAGAGATCTATCTACAATAAGTATAGACCTTCAGTCGCAAGGGAGCAGTGTGAAGCTTATACTAACTTCCGCACATCTCCCATACGACTCACCAACACCACCACCAACACCTGAATTAGAGCGGCTAGTGAACCGCTGCAAGGAAACCAGAACTGAACTGTTGATAGGGGCAGACTCAAACTCTCATCATACAGTCTGGGGCAGCAGCAACACAAACAATAGAGGTGAGGCTTTAGTAGCCTTTGTATGTAGTAATTACTTGCATGTAATAAACGTGGGCGATGAACCCACCTTTGCAACAACTGTTAGGAGGGAGGGAGGACCGAACACTAGGAACCTCCGAAAACAGGAAACAACAAAATGGCATGTTTCTAGTGAGCCATCATTATCTGATCACAGACACATTTATTTTGAGATATCTGATGTTGAAAAAACAGTGCTGGTGTATAGGGATCTCAGGAGGGCCGATTGGAACTCCTATAGGGCAGACTTTAAGGCAGATATCGAGTCCAACATAAACACGGCTCGTAACAATCCCTTTGAAATTGAGGCTGTAGCAGATCAACTACAAAAATCTATCCTAACCTCATATCAAAATAACTGTCTACCAAAGAACATAACCTCTGATAAAAAGGTGGGGTGGTGGAACAGTGACCTCGCTAAAAAGAGGAACATTGTTCGGAAACTTTTCAATAGATCGAATGTAACAGGTGATTGGGACAAGTACTCTAGAGCCCTCACCGAATACAATAAAATGGTAAGAAAGGCTAAGAAGGATTCGTGGAGGAACCTCTGTCAAGATGTTGAAAACACATCTGAAGGGGCAAAACTCCACCGTATCCTCGCTAAAGAGCCCCTAAATCCTGTAGGTACTTTAAAAAACCCCCAGGAAACAGCAACTGGCAAAGAGACTGTGGAGCTTTTGCTCCAAAGTCACTTTCCAGGATCAGTAATAATAACCCAGCCAAATCCCATTCAAAACTCTAATAACTCGTTCCACAGAGCTGCAAGAGATGTTTGGAAGATGGCTAACTGCGTGAGCAACCACGACAAAGTAAATTGGGCTATCAACACCTTTAAACCCTATAAATCTGCCGGACCTGATGACATCCTTCCAGTAATGTTGCAAGAAGGGAAGCAAGTCCTAATATCAGTGTTGTGCAGGCCATTTCGAGCCAGTTTGGCCCTAGGGCATATACCTGAAACCTGGCGACCTGTCAAAGTGGTCTTCATACCAAAGCCGGGTTGAAATTCATACGCCCAAGCTAAGGCATTTAGACCAATAAGTCTATCATCGTTCATTCTGAAAACGATGGAAAAACTGGTAGAACGGCATATAAGGGAAGGGGCCCTCATAGAAAAACCGCTACATCAAAACCTACATGCTTACCTTCCAGGAAAATCATGTGAAAACGCTCTCCATAGCCTGGTAAGCAGGATAGAGCGTTGCCTACAAAACAAGGAAATCGCTTTAGGAGCCTTCCTTGACATACAAGGAGCCTTTGATAACACCTCCTTTGAATCAATGATTCAAGTGGCCCAGAGACATGGTATTGACGACACCTCATGTAGGTGGATAAAGAACATGCTACAAAGCCGACAAGTACAAGCCACATTATGTGGCGAAGATATGGAGGTGTCTGTATCCAGAGGATGCCCGCAAGGAGGGGTACTATCTCCCTTACTTTGGGATATGGTTATAAACGAACTCCTCACAAACCTGAATAATGAAGGCTACTTTACCCTTGGTTATGCAGATGATATAGTCGTCCTTATAGAGGGTAAATACGGCAATATAATCTCAGAGATAATGCAAACTGCTCTGAATAAGGTCGACGCATGGCGCAACAAGGAAAACCTTACAGTAAATCATGCAAAAACAATCCTTTTACCATTCACTAGGAAGCGAAATCACGGAGGCATAAATCCTCCGGAGCTCTTCGGAGAAACCCTGCAAATCAAGGGGGAGGTCAACTACTTGGGTGTGATTCTAGACACCAAATTGACGTGGTACCGACACTTGCTAAGGACCACTAACAAGACAAAAACACCTTGATGATGGCAAGAAGAGCCTTTGGAAATAATTGGGGATTAAAACCAAAATTGGTACATTGGCTTTACACAACGGTGATAAGACCGACAATAACTTATGGCTCACTAGTATGGTGGCCCAAGATAAATCAAAGACAAACAATAAACCAGCTTTTTAGTGTACAAAGACTGGCTTGTCTCTGGATAACTGGAGCATTCAGAAGCACCCCGACAGCAGCACTAGAAGCTCTCCTGCAACTTCCTCCTCTTGACATAATAATCAAGGGTGAGGCTTGTACGGGAGCGTATTGCCTAAACTGCACGGGTAATTGGAGAAGCACCCAATACACATGAGGACACTCCAAAATAATAAATGTGGTATCTGACTCAAAATTAAAAATGGGAACGGACTACATGTTAACAAAATACTGCATACACAATCTCTTCGAAGTACGGATAAACCGTGAAGAATGGCATCAAGGGGAACTACCAGACTTGCTAAAAAGCTTAGTGTGGTACACAGACGGTTCACGCACGAGCAACGGAACCGGAGCTGGCGTGTACGGCAGCAGGCCAAGATATAATACCTCCATATCTCTGGGCCAAACTGCCACAATATTCCAGCTGAAACCTGTGCAATTCTAGCAACAATAGAAGAGAACATAAGAAGGGGCTATACAAACAAAACCATCCTTATTATCTCTGACAGTCAGGCAGCTTTGAAAGCACTCATCTCAAACCAGATTAAGTCAAAACTTGCCTGGAACTGCCTTCGTAGTCTCCTACACACTGGCAAACTCTAACAAGGTAAAACTTGTGTGAGTGCCAGGGCATAGAGGCATAGAAGGAAGTGAAAATGCAGATAATCTAGCGAAACTAGCATCTGAGACACCGTTCACAGGGACTGAACCTGTGGTCGGCCTAACTAAACGAACAGTGAGAGTAGCAGTCAACGAATGGATTGTAACCAAACTTTCGGAACACTGGAGACTCTCACCTCGACAAAGACAAAGTAAAGCTATGATGGGTAACCACCCCCACAAGCTTACTAAAACACTCCTACAACTTAGTAGGACTCAAATTGGAGTAGTGACAGGACTCCTAACGGGAGACTGGCACTTCAGACAACACCTCTACAACATAGGGCTATTTAACGAAGAACCTATATGCAGACTGTGTGGCGAGGAAGAGGAAACAGCCTTCCACATAATATTCCACTGCGAAGCCCTAGCTCGTAGAAGATACCAAATCTTTGAGGGTACTAATCCCAACGAGATACAACCGCAAGCCAGCCTGATCAATAAACTCCTAGACCTGATAAAGGGGACGGACCTATTTGGCAGCGGCTAGCGACTGAAGGGGATGCACAATAGGCCCAAGAGGCCGCAGTGTTAAAGGGCAGACATAACCCTCCCCGTTATCATCAAGCAATCAATCAATCAAGCTCTCAGCGTAGTCATACCCCTTAACATAACAATAAACTGCTCAAACTCTGTAACATTATCTATTATCACTTTTGATAATATCTCAGGATCAAGATGTTCAGTTATCTGCTGGATAATTGTTGTCATGTGTTCTACTCCTCCCAGCTGTTGAAAAGAATACCTATAATTTATTAATGGCATAATTTTCCCTGGAAAAATTGCGACCAGGCCCATATTTACTTCTCAACGATTCATTCTTCAATTGCCTCTGTTGTTCAGCACCCCAATAAGATCTTAAAAATCTCTCGCGAAATTCCAGGTAGTTATTAACTTGCCCTGAAATGGTTTTAAGCCTAGTCTCTGCATCTGCCTTTAACAAGGCGTTAATAATGCAAATTTCTAACATGTCATCATAACCTATCCCCATCTGTCTCTTCATATGTTGCAAATAAAACTCTAACTCATCAATAAAGGTCTTTGGGTGATATCCCCTGTTCGGATAAAACTTAGGCATTAGTTGGTCATTTTGTCCTCCTTGCACCACCATAGTAGTACTTCTTGACACCCTGTCTCACATCGCTTCATTAACTTCCGTCAAATTGTCTTCCAAATTGGACACATCTTTTCGAAATTTAAGCTTCATTTTTTCTTCCATATTATCTAAATTCCTTTTCCCATCATCCTTTACACATTCCAACTCAGCTTTTAAACCACCAATTTGGCCGTTGAAATGTTTTTCATAATATCCTGCTTCCTTATTGATTTCAGTCTTATACTCTTCTAATGTTTTATCTATTTCTTGCACATCTCTGTTTTAACCTGTTTAAACCTTTTCCCCATCTCTTGACGAATCTCCCACGTTGTTTGCTCAAATGTAATCCGATTCCTTTCCATTTGCTTTTCCAATTTATCATCGTTTTCTATAAGTTGTTGAATTCTACATTCACTTTCCTCAAATCTTTCCTCCAACTTTTTATTCATGCCAAATATTTCTTCCTCATCTCATCCATGTCTCGTTTATGCTCATCTAATTTCTTATTATTTTCCTCAAACTTTTTCTCCATTTTATCATAAATTCCAGAGATTTCTTGTTCCATTTCTTGTTTCATTCCACCCATGTCTTGTTTATTCTCGTCTAATTTCTTACAATTTTCCTCCATTTTCTTATTCATTCCACTCATGTCTTGTTTCATTCCACCCAGGTCTTGTTTCATTCCACCCATGTCTTATTTCATTCCACCCATGTCTATCACCGACCGTCGCAACATATTCATCACTTAAACCAGCATAATAGCGAGCCAAAATTCTTATAAAGCCCCACGTTGAAGGTGCCAAAAATTGTTGTGTATTCCCCCTGCCTTACTTAAACGTACAGCAAACAAAGAAAGAAATTACTGAGAATAACGTATTAAAATTAATGAAGGTTATTCACATCCAGTACCACGGCTATATGAGATTCTCAGGGTAAATGCTGTATTAGGAACTCACTACAACTCTGTTTAATTTAGAAAAATAATGAATGTTCGAATATAACTGAAAAGGAAGTCAGAATTTACAATCCATTACACGTATGCCCTCTGATTTTACAAAAATTTAATATTACTAACTAAAACACATATACAAAAAAAAAACAATTTAATCTTTCCTATTACGACCAGGGCTTTAGTTTAACGTTTCACCCACCCTGTTCGTTGTCACAATGATAGACCACTGAGCTATTTCTTTTGCAGATCTCGGCAGTTAGTCCAAAAACACTCCTACCAGCTGTCCAATACTGTTCTAACTTCCAGCTTGGCTCCTACTGAAACTCTCTTTACTTCGACCTTCTCCAGGACATATGTAACTCGTAGTCAAATCTTTCAGTTATTATACTTGTTTAAGAACAAATTAAAAAAAATAAAAAAATAACTGTTGTTCTTTGGAAATTTATTCACCATATTGGAACTGCACTTTAATAAAAAAAAACGATATCTATCTAGCTGATGACCACAATTGCTTACTTTAATGAAGTAAAGTTATTTCTTTTAGGCCTCAATTATTACTGTAGTAAAACTAATAGTTAATGCAACATTTGGAACTATATTTATTAAAGATCATGAAAGAACTTCTAAAATCCATAAAAGTTGATGAAGCTATGCAAGTACAGAAGAATTTAGGAAGCTTATTGGATGAAAGTACTATACATTGATGACCATGCTATGCTATTTTTTTATTTTTTTATTTTATTTATATTCATAATAACTTTTTTTTAGAAAACAGTGGTAAATAAACTTTACAGGCCATTAATAAAACAATAATCGGAGGAATTATTATTGCAGTAGATAAATGTTCTGCTCCATGAGACCTAACGTTAATTTAGGCTAAGCCTCTACAGAGTGAACTATTCAACTGGAGACCTCCACGACTGGCTCAGCAAATAATAGAAGAAATTTGAAAATTTTTTAATTAATTGCATAACTTTTAGGAGAAGAATCTATTCTTAACATAAATTTAAATAAGCTAAACTGAAAAATTCACATTCGAAGAGCTTGTTCCAACATTGAGAATCAACAGGATTAAAAATGGTTTTTTATCAGAAGCATTTCCAAAGCTGGATTTTAAAATAGGAAGCAATATATGCAACCCACAACTCATCGTCTACCTGGCTGGTATTACGTACACCAAAGAATGTTAATTTTTAAAATAAAAATCTAAACATTTCTATTACCTTAGCCTTAGGTACATGAATACAAGCAACCAGGGGGTTTATTTAAACTTCTTTGAATTTTATATTTATTGAAAGCCAAATTCGAATTCACAGATTATGGTTCTGGTGTCTTCGTTTGCTCCATCTAATTTTAATCATTATGTTAGTTTTGTGAAGTCCGATTGCTTGCACCACATCTCTAAATTTTGAATATTTTTGGAAGCCAAATTCTGGAAATTCCGAACAATTTAATTATGACGTTCGACGAGCATATCAAGGCAGATACGATGCTGCAGTAATTGCTCATAATATTCGGGCGAAATAGCAGAACTGTTGGACAGTGTCGATCTAATAAGTAGATGGCAGAAAGACGAACAAGATTAACAATCGAAGAATTTAAAAATTTATAAAACTTGAAGTAAGTGTCTGCGAGGTATTCTTTGACCAGCAATGTCAAGTTTTAGTAGCTTCTCCAGATGGTTTGGTGGGGGATAACGTAATTCTATAAATAAAATGTCCTTTAAGTACTAGCATGTTTACATTAGCGGAGGGAGTGTTCAAACAAACAATAACAGAAAGGATATCAACTTTTTTTAATTTTAAGTAGGATACCTTGTATATCTTAAGATGTGGTTTGATGCCTTTATTTTTAATAATTCTAGAGATATTGAAGAAATCATTCAACAAGAGTGTTTTGTAATTTGTCTTATTCCCTAGCAACACATGACAACAAAGTAATAAAAAACCAACAAATAGAAAATAACATCACTTGAGAAGATGCTCAAAATGACCACTATGTCTTTTTCTTCAGATGCCGTCTTCAGATCGAAGTTTGGCAATCATCATAGCAATTCTAATCCTTGAGGCTGCTGCTCTGAAAAGTTCCCCAGATGTGCATTGAAACCATTCGCTCAAATTACGCAGCTACGAGATTCTTCTTCTTCCTACATTTCTTCTTCTTTGGAATTTTCCTTCGATCAGCTGCAGCATACCGTACAAGATGCAAGATTTATTCGTGTTATACAAGAACGTAAAAATATGGTAACTAAGTAAACAAAATAACAACCACATCACCAACCCAACCCAAGACAACTTGATAGATATAGCACGCGTGCACTACAGTACCTTACCTTTCTCCTCTTGTAACGTGTCTAAGATAATGCAGTTTTTCTTTATTCATTCTCCTCGGAACTTCGACGTTAGTTATTCGGTCCGTCAACGATATTTTGAGGATCCTTCTGTAGACCCACATTTCGAACGCTTCTGGTTTCTTGAGCGTTGCTAGATTGACGGTCCATGCTTCGGCCCCGTAGAGAAGGGTGGTGAAGACGTAGCATTTAACTAAACGAACCCTCAAGTCCAGGTCCAAGTCCAAGTCCAGTCCTCAGGTTTCCACCGCAGAGTACTTTTTTCATTTTGATGAAATTTGTTCGTGCTATTTCGATCCTGATTTTGATTTGATTGCTGTAGTCGTTATTGGAGTTTACACTTGCACCAAGATATGTGAATTTTTCAACCTGTTCAATATTTTTTCCGTTGACAATAAAGTCTTCATTATTATGTTATCGATACGAAATCCTCATGAATTTCGTCGTGTTCATGTTAGTGTTAAACCATACTCGTCGCTACACTCAACTACTATATTCATCAATCTTTGGAGATCTTCGATGCCTTCTACCACAATCACCGTATCGTCTGCGTATCTTATATTATTGATCGGTGTTCCATTGACCTTAATACCAGCTATTTCTCCTATAAGAGCTTTCTTGAGGATTCCTTCGAAATACGTATTGAAAACTATCGGTAACAGAACACACCCCTGTCTCACTCCTCTTTTTATTTCTATCTCTTCTGGTGTTAATTTGTCAATGCATACCGTCGGATTTTGGCTGTAGTATACATTTGAGATGATTTGAAGGTCTCTATAATCTAGATGTTTCATTTAGAGAATATTTATTAACTGGTCGTGTCGAACTCTGTCGAACGCCTTGTTATAGTCAATGAAACACACATACACATCCTAGTTAACGTCTAGACACCTTTGAACCAGCACATTGAATGAGAACAGGGCTTCCCTTATTCCCAAGCCTTTCCGGAATCCAAATTGTGTTTCCGTGATGTCCATGTCTGGTGTTTCAAATATATATATATATATATATATACGGTTGTGGATAATTATTAAGAATAATTTCTATGTATGTGACCTGAAGCTGATTGTTCGGTGGTCCTGACATTCCTTGGCATTCGGTTTCTTGGGCAAACAGATAAACTGACAGTAGTCATTCTTCAGGGATATTTCTCGGCTATATATTATATTGAGAAATTCTAGCAAGAATAATAATTTTGAGGATATCAGTGAGAAGTTTATTGCCTGCAGAGCTTTTACCACTCTTCATTGTTTTCAAGGCGTATGCTATTTGTTATTATTATTCTTATTTCTATATCCTTCTAATCTCACAGTTAATTTCTCTGTTTTTCTGCATGTTTCTATTTTTATACTGTCTTCGTTGATCCATTATTTTGAATATTTCGTCATTCATCCAGTTGTTTCATTTTTTTCTAGACGCTCTTAGTACCCCTTTGGGCGGTTCTAGTGCAGCTTCTACAGAATCATTTTTTAACTTGTCTAAATTTTCATGGCTTTTCTTTTAGACGTTTTCTTCATTGTCTGGTATCTGTAGTTTTCTTATCTATCTATGTATTTTAAGTTTATTTCTGGGGTTTTGTATAAGTTTTAAATCTGAGTCTAAAGTTGACAATTAGGGGGTTGTGGTCCGAGCTTACGCCAGCTCCTGGATAGGCTTTTACCTATTTAATGGCATTCCGGCATCTTTCATTAATGAGAATATAGTCCATTTGATTTCGGACGATCGTATTTGGGTTATCTGATGGGGCTCGCCATGTATACAGTCTCCTTGCTGGTAACTTGTAAAACGTGTTGTTGACAACTAGATTGTTTTCTTGGCAGACTTGTACTAGCCGATCTCCCCTTTCATTGCGTTCGCCTAAGCCATAGTTTTCAACGAGTTTATCAACACACCCCTTGCCTATCTTCGACTTAAAAACACCCATAGTTATTGTTATGTCTGTACCTTTTACAAGTTTTAACACCTGCTGTATTTGTTGGTAGAATACTTCTATCTCTTCTTCACTCCCATCCGTAGTTGGGGCATATACTTGTATTAGGTTAAGTCTGGCATGCAGTTTCCTTAATTGTAGCATCATTACTTTTTCTGAGATAGAGAGTTAATCCTTCTACCGGTCTATTAAATGTTTTGTCTACCAGGACTGCTACCCCGTGTCTATGTTGGGTGTCACTGCTTCCTGAGTAATATATTGTTCCATTATCAGTTGACCATTGTCCAGCTTTAGGTAATCTTGTTTTGCTGATTCCTAGAATATAGGATCTTCATTCTATAGATCTCTTGTATTATGTTATGTAGCTTACCTGGTTGATACATGCTTTTAAGATTCCAAGTAGAGGTTCTCGTCTTTATTTCAGGCCTTTTTAGCACTCTCTGTTCGTCTAACTGTGCATTTAACTGTGTGTTTTTGTTCGTTTTGACAGGGGTTTAGTATGATGACGACCTGAGAGGTTCTGTAATTTACTCCCCTGCCGGACCTTGGCTTCCGATGTCCATGATCAGTATAGTTTACCATTTTTTGTTTGTCTGTCACGATGATTTTTACCAGGGAAATTAATGAGGTGGTTTCCCCTTGCCTTCCCCATCGCAATAACTCAACCGTTTCAGTATTATTTATTCCACGCTTGAGAATAACTAGTTGTACTTAACCGTTCCTGTTTCCTTAACATCCGCCTATAAGCAGTAATATCGACATTGCTGCCCGTCGATATGTTAGGTTGGTCCACCCCGGGTATTTTATTTCCCCGGTACCACTCATATCTGAGAGACATTCCCCTATCCGCCACCTGGGGAGGTGCCCGATGGGGGACTAACAACCTCATACTATTTACTTCCTAGCAATAACCAAGTCTGTGTACAAATCCTTCAGTTGCAAGATGCTCTGCAGGAATTCTTCTTCTTTCACCAACATTCATTCTTCCAAATTATTTGATCATTTGGTATGAACCAAATAAACTGAAAGAAATCCAATGATTTCAAATTCGAAGAACGAGGGTGTCATTCAATATCCACCTATTTGGAAATATTTGGTTTAGAATATTCCAAACGCTTAGAGCATAATAGGGAGATGTTCCGTCCTGGTGAAGACAAATATTGTTGCGATAACTACGTAACTAAATATCATTAAATAGTGTTCTATCTTAAATCATTTTCAACACATCTTATCAAGAAAATACTTTTAACAACAATAGAAAACATAGAAACGGGCTTTAGCCCGTTGTATCATACCACCTTCATAATCCACAACGGTCACATCCACTATCACTGAAACTCCTGAGTACAGGAATGACAGTCACAATAATCTACTAAGTAACGAACCACAAATACTATCCTAACTATTTAACCTCTATTCTTACCCTAATCAATTAACCAACGAATTAGTACCAGAATCAGGCGATATACAAATTAACCCCATTATAACTCAACTCAAACGAAGAAAACTTTTGCAGACAGCACAAATCAAATGACCTTCCCATAGAAGCAAGACGCAATAATATTAAATTCTATAAGTCGTAATCACATAAAACATTATAGAATAGCGATTGGCACCATAATTGAACCAAACAATATTATCTTTGCGTTAAGGATATCCAACGGCAGAATATACATTTATTTATTAAACAAATAAACACTATTAAATCACTACAACTCGATAGAAATACAACTATACCAGATCCCAATACTACGGCTTGTTACACTTGCTCAGAAAATTATCTTATCAAATGTATCCGCATCCATTCCTCATAAAACAATCAAAAATAATCTACGCAACCTCCAGTTAAAACTGATATCACCAATGTCATTCCTGAGGGGGTCTGATCGATGTACAATATAAACATATTTTGAACTTCCGAAGACAAGTCTACGTAAAATCAATTACAAATCTGCATATCCCGGATTCGATACTTATTAATTTCGATGACACTAAATATACAATATTCCTGCATGCTCAAGTGAGTTCTGGGACATTATTGCTAGATGCTAGCTCCAGCGTGCGGTGGCAGTCGAGTACCGCACTTTTTTAAACAATTTTCGATTTGTTCTGGGCTTTCTGCTGTTTTGTATCCATCAGTGAACATGGATATTTCAGGTTCGACTGCAGCTTCTGAATTCGTGGGGACACTAAAGTGCTTCTTGAAGATAAATTTGGGCTGGAGGGCGCCTACCACTACCCGAAGAAGAGTCGCCCTATGGACAGCCTCCTTCAGGATACTGTGGTGTCTCGTTCCAGTGTCTTTATGATTCAATAAACCCTTTATACGCAACCTTATGGCCACTCTCAGAGCTGTCTCTTCCACGTAGACGTCAATCGAGAGAGGTCCAGAGCGACATCTAGGGCTGTAGTGGGTGTGGAACGCATCGCACCCGTAATACTCAAACAAGCCAGTCTCTGGATGTATGAGATCTCGTTTGCCGCCTTAGCTTGCCTGATCCTGGGCCACCAGACTACAGCTCCGTAGCAAATCATGGGCCTTATTGCAGCAGTGTATAGCCACAGGACAGTATTTGGTAATGGTCCCCAAAGTTTGCACATAGCGCGACGACACTGCCAAAAAGCCACACTTGCTTTGTTTAGATGTGTTTTTCCCGGTTCAGTTTCTTATCCGACACTTCGTCCAGGTATCTGCCTTCCTCTTAAAAGGTTAAGGGGTTTAGAAAAGCGTGGGAATCCTTGTGATCATGATTTTTCTTTTCTTTTTGAAAAGAGTTAACTCTGTCTTGATCGGATTAACGGCCAAGCAGTGGTTCGTACACCACTGTTCGGTATGTGGAAGTGTGTGCATTAGATCGCACCGCACTTGTACATACTTGTCATTGGGCGAGATAGTTATATCATCTGCGTATCCTATAGTGTAAAAACCAGCTTCATTGAATCGGCGGAGGAGGCTGTCAACTAACAATTAAGTTCCATAGTGGTGGTGACAATACAGTCTCTATTTACCATTCCCCTTATGGTGGTACTTCCTACACTAATATGTATTGCTCAACGTTGGAGAAACTGTAAAATCCATTGACGTTGAGTAGGATTTACCCCCACGATCGCGTAGGGCTACCTCGATACTATGAACTTAGTTTTATCGAAAGCACCCTCTATGTCTATAAATGCACCAGGGTAGACATTTTGTTGCCTAGAGATCTTTCTATCCGTCCCGTTACAAGATGTGGGGCGGAGTCGGTGGATCTTCCCGAGATGTAAGCATCTTAGTTGGGATGCAGTGGATTTCTAACTAGTACGTTTTCCCTTATTTCCTCGTCGCACATCGTTTCAATCGTCTTCAAAAGGAAGAATGTCAGGCTAACTGTGGGATAGGAGGTGGCTTGCGAATAATCCCTACGACCTGGTTTGTATATGAAAACTATCTTTACTTTCCTCCAGCTCTTAGGAATGTAATTAAAAGCGATGCAGTCAGACCCCATTGTATGAATGCCGGAAAGCTGCCATCCAGTCTCGAAGATTTGAAGGATTGAAATGTATTAATAGCCCAGATTACTTTTCCTTCTTTCACTATATGGTTAGCAAATTTGAAACTTAAAAGCCGCAGTTTAATAACTTCTGAATACTTCCTGTAATGCAATAAATTCAATTCGACGTACTATTGTTAAGAGCGTAGTGATTGTAATAGCACTGTGATGGCTTCTCCTATTAGAAAAGTATTGTCCTGTGTATTTAGTACTGCATGACAATTGTCAAACCAACTACACTACTGCCAACTGCGAAAGCAAGAAGTTTTCTGATATATCAAGGAATCGTATCATAATTAAAATAAAAAAAAGGATTCTACAAACTCAAACTTGTCCACGCCACGCTATACTATCTTTATAAATGAATGCAGTGGTTGTTGGTTCAATTTTTTGGATCAGTATATCAGTATGGTATTGCAGATAATAGTTTCACATATTTCTCTTATCGTAAGGATAAATCCTGTGCGGGTAGAAGTTGATGTCCTGTAAGATTCGCTAGAAACTAACTACTTAAACTAACTAAACAGCCTACCCTTTGTTTGACAGATTGGAGTGGTTTCCGTTATAAAAACAACTGCCTGCAGTTCTATCTTCGACAGTCTACTTCTATTAATCGAACGGTATCAAATTACCGATTGCCTGATGGAATCCATGACCTGCCTCACCTAGTAGTATGAGAGCAGACCGAAAATTTGGAATTCAAGACAACAAACTAAGATATACAAGAGAATGCAAGATCATGAAAAGGTCTATCAAAGAAATGGAAGGTGAGGCTTAGGAGGAAAACTATAGAAAATCAGAGAAAATTTGTTGCAAAATATAGAAATGGCGAAAATCGTAGAAAGTTCTTTTTCGAGAGTGAATTGTAAAATATATGTGCTAGAATAACAAAAATTTCACGGTTTCTATTTTTCGATAAATCAATACTTGTGGTTTCTGAATGTTTAGCATAGCATCCGAAGTGACAACCAGATTGGATTATTTAAACTTCTCACTAGACTTACGCCCTAATTGCTGATTTTATGCGTAGCAAAACATTTAAACAGTTTCCTCGTCGTGCAAGACAAGTTTTTAAGTAGATGTATTGTGTAGATAGATTGTAAGGTGTGTTGGTGGAAGATCATCTTGTTTAATTACTCGATATTGTTACCTTGGTAGTTATCATTAGACTTTGTTGAATGGTGCAAAATATACAGAATTGAAATGCTTATACCAAAGAAATTATATCAGCAGAACGCCTGAAATTTTCGATGACAATCATTTAAATGCAAGACTATAAAGTAATGAGAAATGAGTTTTCGTTTAGAGCACAAACCAATATTTCAGTGGAAACTATTATGTACTTATGTTTTTAGCATAGCGGTTTTCAAATTGGACCCGTGCGGATGGTGCTAAAAATACGTTCTCAATTCCACAAAATATCCGTAGGAACTGTGTACTCTGCTGCTGTTGCTGAAACGTAGCTGTTGTGATCCTCCAGAAGGAGAGTCTATCTGCGGAAGTGGAGACGTAAAATAATGAACTCTAAAAATAATAAAAAGTAAATAGTTATTTGACCAGTGTGCTGAAATATACTATATATAATCAAATTTACATTTCTTTAAAAAATTTAAAAAGAGAAAAAGAGAAAATATACCTAATAATATTTGGAATAAAATTAAATAAATTCGTTAAGGGTAATAAGGCAGAAGTATTGCCATGATCCGACTCTCATTTTACCTAACTAACCCAAGCTCCAGACACTTCGTTCTATTCACTAGCTAAACACGCCTCTGGCTAAAATACTGCTTTTTCCAACTTATTCAGAATTATGTATTTCTGACATAGGCAGAATCCGAACCCCAAAGTAAAATCTTCAATTTCTGCATTTTCTGATACCCCTTTTCAACGACTTTGAGTAGTTCAACTAAGACCTGTTGGAGGTCTAAACTTAACTACACAAATTTGAATTGTATAAATTTCATAATTTTCTTTTCAGTTGTGGTATTTTAATTGACGTTTGTTTATTCACAGCGGATCTACTTGCTTGGTTGATAGTATTTGTACCACCAATCAACTCGGCCGTAAATCTTCTTCTCTACACGTTCACAACTCCCAGATATAGATCTAAAGTATACAAAGTAGCTATACCTTTAGACTGCGTGCGTGTAAACAAAAATCTATACTTTGTGCAAAAAAGGAGGCGCCAATCGCCTAATTCAAATATGGGTATGTAATTAATATATCGTTACTATTACTCTCATTACTTCATAGAATTAAATAGATATTTTGCAAAGCTAAAGTAGATATTCCTTTAATTCAAATTCATCTCTATAGAATAAAGTTATGGACACCTATAGAGGCAATGTGCAACAGACCTAAACGTTCGAAATGTGCAATAATTCCAAAAATACTGTGGACGGATAGCGTATCCAATGTAGTTATCCTTCCAAATATTGAGAAAAGTACGGAGATTTTGTACATCAACACCAGAAAGATGAAATACTTCTGTCACATGATGCGCAAGGAACAGTGCAAATTACTACAATTAATTAGACAAGACTTGACACACGACACGACTTGGGACTCCACCACAGCGCAGCTAATCTTTGCTTCGAGCTGCAATTTCTGAAATTGAAGTAATGGTTACAACTTTCTACGGAAGTTGAATGTATAGAAGAGCAAGAATTTGTTCGGACTGCAATTTGCTTTGTGTTATTATTAAAATATTGAGATATTTCCATGTACCTGACCATGTGTGTCTCCCGTACGATAATACTAGGTTGATGCATGTAGGATACACTCTGCCCTTTAATTTGTGACTGTTCTAGTCAAACGCTATTACTTCCTAGGACCAGTATCTCCTTCTCTCCCTTTTTGCTGAGGAGAATACACTACTTACCTGTTCTATATACTTTATTCAGATCAATAACCATTGTTTCAAGATCTCAAAACTATATAGTATACAAAATGTTAGTTTGTCAACTTAATAGGGCCACATAAAAAAATAAATATCCTCAATCCATTATTAAAGGGCTGATTCTAAGGCAAGATTGAAATGGTTCGAAGAAAGAGGTTCCCCTACTTTACACCTCTTTCTAACGAAAACGAGAAACACTTTGTTTTGCTGTAGTTCTTATGCACGCGCTTCCTATTCTGTAGAGAGAAATTAATTCACTAATTTTTTACTACTATACAGGGTGTCCTTTAAATGCCTTAAAAGCTTCAGGTAGAATTTTTCCTTTATGAATGCTTAATACAAATCTTCAAAAAAAAAGTACGAGAGTGTTAAAGTTCATATCTTTAACCTTCCAGTAGTCGCACGGGGTCTCACAGATCTGACAATTCTTATTTCAGCTATAATTCTGTAATTTTTTGATCTTACGCTTGGTCGTTTTCGGTACCTTTCGATCGAGTACTCTCTTATGCTCATACGAAAGCGCATTAGTTTAGGTGTATTCTTTTGAGAATTACCACCTGTGAGCCAAGTGAGGTGTCCTTGTAAGTGAATACATATTGATGGTGATGGTGATGGTTGAGCTGATTTAAATCATTTAATTCCTTTTTTTACACTAAATGAACCTTATTTTCATTATTTCAATAATGACATATGGCATTTATAAAGTAAAATTTGAAAAAACAGAACATATTAAGATAACGTCAAGAAATGCACATTTTGCTTTGCTATTATTTTGTGAATTTTCAAATAAAGTTAGAAGTGTAAATTTTGTGACGAATGTGTTTTATTATCCTAATAAACAAATATATTCAGTAATGAGCAATATATCTCAATCAGTATGAGTGCAAAAAGTCAGAATACCAAGGGGTCTGAGAGACCTACTGCGACTACTGGTGTCCAGATAAAAGGTGCGACTACTGGAAGGTTAAAACAGAATTTCATGGAAACAATAACGAGAACTTTAATGTTGCACAATGCACGTATCTGCCGATAAGTGACTGACTGCCACTTGATTATGTAAAGATTAATATTGAGTTGACGCTCTAGTTGCTCTTCTGGAAGTACTGTTAAAAATGATAAATTTCGTAAATACTACATTTGACAACAGTGCAAGGCCATGGTATTGTGATGAAAAGTAGAAAATTTGTTTTTCGACATTTGTCAAAATTTTTGATTTACTTATCGGGACGTTTGCATTGTCATTTTCCTTCAGTTCCTGGTTCGTTGTGAGTTTATTTGCGTTTTTCTGTATTCATTCACTTTGTTGCTTTCATTCATTTTGTTGCTTTGGTTCCTGTTTTGTTATTGGGTTATTTGCATTTATTTCCTATGGAGTACGACACAAACGAGTACGTTGACATGATTTGGGTTCTTGGGGAGTGCCACGGAAACTGCAATCAAGCTGCTAGGATTTACGCCGAGCGTTTTCCGAATAGGAGACATCCCAGCCATGTGGTAATTCGGGCTACAAATCAAAGGCTTAGAGAAACAGGAAATATCCGTCCTGCTCCCAATGCTGATAGAGGCCGACCAAGATATGTTAGAAACGGAAATTTAGAAGAGGAGGTACTGGAACTTGTAACAGATGATCCGGGTACTAGCGTGCGTGCTCTTTCTAGAGTTGTTGGTGCCTCCAAGACCACCGTTTATAACATCTTGAAGGAAGATCTACTTTATCCGTTCCATAAAGTAAGAGTGCAGCATTTATTAGAGGAAGATTACGAGAAACGTGTTAGCTTTTGCGATTGGTTATTAGAAAAACATAGAGGAAATGCAAGATTTGTAAACAACATTCTGTGGACAGACGAAGCGACATTTACGAGAAATGGCATCTTTAACTCTCACAACCAACATATCTGGGCACATGAAAATCCTCATGCTCTGCACCACGGAAATTATCAAGTTCGGTTTTCAGTGAATGTTTGGGCAGGAATCGTAGATAATAAACTCCTTGGGCCTTTTGTACTACCTAACCGATTAAATGCTGAGAACTACTTAAATTTCTTAAATAACGACCTTCCACCTTTATTAGAAGATGTTCCTTTGCAAGTTCGTCGGGATATGTGGATGCAACAAGACGGAGCTCCAAGTCACTACGCTGCTAGAGTTAGGCAATGGTTTCACGAAAATTATCCACGAAAATGGATAGGTCGCGGAAGTAGGGTAGCCTGGCCTCCACGAAGTCCCGATTTGACGCCACTTGATTTCTTTTTGTGGGGTCATTTGAAAAACTTGGTATATTTGACGCCTGTTGAAAATTACGAAGATTTGGTACAGCGTATAGGTGAGGCGGCGACAACCATAAACGAAGACATGCTGCGGCGTGTCCAATTATCCATTATTACAAGGGCAATGAAATGCCACGAAGTTGGAGGCAGAAATTTTGAACAATTTGTAAATTAATAAAATACAAAAAGGGTTGTGCATAATGATTTTGGTTTTATTATTTAAAATCCAGCAGAATAGTTTGCATTGGCAGAATGATTCAAACAATTTAAAAAATATCAGATAAGAGTAATAATGAACAGTCTAATTTTTAAATCAACATCACTGTCATTCAGTTTATTAATTACCTCTTTTTACCAGACGCGGTTAAAAATGATAAATGAATATTATGTAATTTAAAAATTTAAATGATAAAAACGTAATTTTTGGACATCTCGATTTTGCTTCATGTAATGTCGGCCTACTAATTAAATTCTCCGTAAATGCAAAGACATCGTCAACGTTGCCAAGTATAATATTCTTTAAGTGTCTCGTGTGAGGAAACGAAGCACTATAGGAAATTCGTGTTAGTGTTTTTGAGGACTGTATTTCTTACAGAAGAGTGCTACCTGAAGCTTTTAAGGTATTTAAAGGACACCCTGTATATACAGACAGCAAATTATATATCCACTCTCTGTTTTGACTTGGCTCTACAACTCGTTTCAGCACATTCTGCAGAATGCTCCATTCATTTTTAATTAGCCTCTTCTGCTTCACTTTTCTTTATTCTGATATCCTACTCACTATTTCTAATATTTCAGTTTTGCCATAAAATATTTCGACTTACTATTAACTGTAAGTAGTATTATTAAAAGAGAAGGTTTTCGTCCTATTTATTTCAGTTTGAAATTCATTGCTAATTACGGTCTACTTTTATTACGAAATGAGAACATGTTGAGCAAATGTGATGGTATTGTAACGGCATGAAGGAGAGGTATTCCATAGGAGACCATGACGGAGCGGTATAAAGGCTATTGGCAATTGTTGATTTATTTTCTTCCAAGTACGGCGATTGTGGGTTGTTCAACAACGTCATTGCTGTGTTCAATAAACCCTCTGTGATTGTTCGAAGCTTTTAATTGTGCTTTTTGTATAGCGTTTGCTGTCGTTTGCTTGGCACATACCCCCAGTTGTGCACGTTTTCTTTCCCTTGAGGTTAAGTCTCGTGCCCCATGCACCCTGGTCTATAAATCCTATTGGACCCCAGTATTTGTTCTCGGCTTTACATTGAAAGTCTTGGTTCCCTAAAAAGTTCTAGGGTCATCTTATAGGAAGTCTCTTTAATTATTTCAGGCTTCAATTCTGCTTCCCGGAAGTGTCATTAGGCCTTCGCAGTGACAACCATTAAAGGGCTGTTTCTTCTTTCTCTTCGCGGACACCACATGTTGAGTTATCCGTTTGCTTCATCAAGAGCATATTTTTTTTCAGATAACTGTATCTGTTAAGCGTCGGCTGTCGTATTTTCTCCCTTCCTAATAGGAATTTTTTGTCACTTTCCTGAATGAACCTCTGATAAGGGTCTTTGAGTGCATCAAACCAGGAGGTTCGTCCCAGTAATCACAATGAGTTTTTTTAGCCAGTTCTTAATTTGCTCCCTAGCGGTAGCATAACCGCAGGTTGGTTCCGGTTCTAAGGATTGTGTTTCACTTTCAGATTTCTCTAGGTTGTTCACTTGTACAGTGCTTGATATTTTGTACTAGTTCAAATAAGTTCTTATGGCACTTGAGGACTAACCTAGATTTGAATAAATTTGCCGGCAGTCCTTTAGCGCTGCCTGGTTGTCCCACAATATATAGATTCTCCTGCCAGTATAATCCCTCTGCGTCAGACTTGAACACAAGGGAGGAGTACTAGCGTATCTGCTTGAAATACGATAGCATAGCTTCCCAAGTTTATGCTTACATCATTGTCCGTTCCACATTCAAATATGCCAATACCTGTCCCGTTTTGAGTTTCTGATCCATTTGTATACAAGACATGTCCATTGATATTTACTTGTGACTCATCTTTGCTCTAGTCGTCCTACTGTGGTATGGCCACTTTAAACGGTTTTCCAAAGTCAAAGGCAGGTTTTGTCCAACTGCATCTGCAAAACGTGGTCTTCTTGCAGGTGTTTCAAGAATTCGGTGTGGTTTTGTGGCGAACTCGTGTACCTCCCGTATCTATTCGTTTTCAGCCGATACGTCTTCAGCTTCGCCACCGCCTTCAAACTTAGGTGAACTAGTGTCAATTCAAAAGAAACATTTAATGTGGCAGTTGGAGCTGTATGTGCAGACAGGTCGGCCATTGCATAGCAATACGATTTTGTTAAGGGTTAACCGCGAGGATCCTTCTTTGCACCAATTCTCAATGGTTTTTAGTGCTACCTGCATTTCGAGCAGTATGCCCTGAAATTTCCCGCTGATAAGAAAGGTTATATCATCTGCATATCCCTGGGCTTAAATATCTTTCTTCTTCAGTTCCCGCAAGAAATCGTCAGCTACGAGGCACCACCATAGGGGTAATAAGACACCCTCCTGTGGACAGCCCCGACCACCGACACTACTACGGATATTTCTTTTAAAGTAATCATTGTGGTTCTGGGCTGGACAGTTTTTTCATCGGAAATGGCTTTTCCTGCTAGGGTGGTTGGTTTGTGAATAGCCAACTAGCATGACTTGCCTGGTTGATATGCATATTGATATTAGTAACGTGGAAGTTTTATTAATACAATCCCTAATAAATCTATCTAACAGTTTCTTCACAGTTCATAAGTTAAACTTAAGATAATCATAAAATTTGTAGTCTATTTAACGTCTGGTTTTGGTATAACACCACACATATGCATAAACGTAAGGCCAACTCTTCGAAACCCTGCAGTAAAGATATTATTTCCGCCTGGAGCTTGAAATAATTGAAAAGAATTTGTTGTCTGTTTAAGTTTTATGTTAATTATTGACTCTGCCAGTTTCCAAGGTGAAGAGGAGCACCTAGTGTGGTGGAAAGGATACTATTTGGAATTAGTAATTGTACAGAAGGAAGAAAAACTGATGGAGGAAGCAGAAACCGACCAGCAGTAGAACGAAGAAATGGAAAAACAGAACTTGCGAGAGTTCTAAAAAATAATACAAGTGAAGAAAAATAATGAAGGTGCAAATGTGGATGAAATACAGATAGAAATAATTAAATACGAGAAACACACACAAGGAAATATTAAATCTAAACAAAAATATGGAAGGAAGAGGAAATGCCTAAAAAGTTAAGTAAAGATATAATCTGCCCTTTCTACAAAAAAGAGAACAAAACTAAACGTAATAATTACAAGAGATAGCCTTGTTGAGCATAATCTACAAAAAGTTACAATAAGAAAGTAAATTAAATTAACTAACATCCTTGTTGGATTGTTGTTAATCAGTTTTTTATACCTATGTAAATACATACTTCCGTCCGCTTGCTAGCGACAGGTTCATCCTATCTTACAATAATTATTTATTTTACTTAAATTGTAATATACATATTTTGAGCAATATTATCGAACGTCCTTCTTATATTTAATATAAAATATAAAACGATAAAACTATACTTTCAGATACAGGCAGTACTCCAACAGCAAGCCGCTCTGGACAAACCACCAACACGACAACTATAATAAAGAGGTACTGAAACTGTAGCAATGGAAACTTACCTGAAAAAATTATCATGTAACTACAAACGTGTTGCTTACGTGTAATAAATATATTCTTTAATAACATATCTTCTAAGTATTTTTTAAAGAATAATTGATCCTTTTACATGAGAAAATTAAAAAAGCAAGAAAACTGACATCTTTTTAGACATGTATCCATGTTTCATATAGTGAAATAGGTAGCGGTAGCGGGTGGACAGCCCTTTGAGATAACGGTAGAGGGTAGGGTAGGATTATGGCCAACATCCAACATTAAGAAGTGCACCCCAGGGGGGTAGAACATTAAATATCAAATCTAGCACCTTGAAAAAGGTCTGCCTCGAGGATTCTGGATGTATGTGAAAATGTTTAATAATTAACACTGCCATGTATAGCATGTGTATGCTGATCTGGCAATAAATTATTTATTAAAAAAAAAAAAGAAATAAACCGAAAAATATCGAAAGAAATCAGAAAGGACCTACGTAATTTAAAATTAATAACACAGAAAACAATAGAAAAAATAGAAGTATGAAAGTATTGATAAGAAAATTAAACAAAGGAAAATGTTAGATAAATCAATTAAAGAACAAGAACAGACAAACATCAAATAGGGAAATATTACTGCTCATTGTGGATGAATTCTATGAAGAACTATATAAAAGAAAAGAGAAGATCACACAAACCAAGAAGAAGTGCAACGAAAATAATAATAAGCCAAGGTTTCGAAACGATTCCAGATATAAACATCAGTGAGATAAATCAAGCCATGTCAAAAGTTAACAAAGCTTCAGGTGATGACGGTATAGTCATAGGGCCATTAAGATTAGAGGCAAACCATTACTGGAGAAAATGAAAGATCTCTTCAATCTATGTCTATTCCAAAGCTCAATACCTTCAAAATGGAACAAAGTAATAATCATTGTGCTTCACAAAAAAGGAGACAAATCAGATCTCGAAAATTATAGGCCTATCAGTCTGCTAAACCATCCATACAAGCTTTTCACAAAAATGGTTACAACAACATAGGATAACAAACTGGACTTTTACCAGCCACGAGAGTAAGCTGGATTTCACCGACACACTGTAACAAACGACATCCTTCAAGAAATTAAGCTACTTATAGAAAAGTCCATAGAGTATAACAGACCCCTACTTCTAGCTTCTATCGACTTTCATAAAGCATTCGATACCACCGAAATAGAAAGCATTACATGAATGCCGCATAGGCAGTCGTTGCACCAACCTTATATACAACATCTATAAAAGCGTAACCTTGCAAGTTAAACTACACGATATCACTAACAACATAAAAAAATTGAACGTAGAGTTAGACAGGGGGACACTCTGTCGCCAAAGTTATTTATAACCGCCCTGGAATACACCCTCAAAAGGCTTGACTGGGATGCCATGGGAATTGCAATAGATGGAAAAAACTTAACAATCTCCACTTCACAGATGAAATCATTCGAATAACCGATAAATTACGAGAAATAAGAGACATGCTGTCCGAACTTGATTCAGCATGGGCTACGGACGGCCTAAAAATTAATCTAGGAAAACAAAATACATGACAAACCTTGTACCTAGTAAACAGCTAAAAATTCAAGAACAAGAAGTAGAACTAATGGAGAAATATACATACCTTGGACATGAAATTAGGATCGGCAGAGATAACCAGACATGGCATCACTTTGGCATGAGCAGCATACGGAGTGTTGAGGGACATTTTCAAGAGCGACATCCCAATGACCATGAAAAGAATGGTGTTCGATCAAAGTGTCCTTCCGGTGTTTACATATGGAACAGAATCACTCACGCTTACCAGAAAGACAGATTTAAAATTATAAACTTCTCAAAGATGTATGGAAAGCTCAATGCTTGGTATGACCCTGAGAGACAGGATAAGGAATAAAGATCTAAGAACTAAGACACAGATTAGCCAAAAACAGTCTAGCGACACTCCTTTACACCCTATTAAATCAGATATTATAAGAAGAGGAACAGCAGATTGAATAATTTCTAACAAACCATGTTGTACTAAACGGAAACAACTTATTAATCTCGTAGTTAAACATCACTACATTCGCGAATTATAGCTTGGATCGCTCAAGAAGACTTCGCATATAGTAAACGTTTGACTTATTATGGGAATATTTTGGAATTCGATTGATTGACAAGACTTTATGGTAACTTCAATTACGGAATCTACCATTTTTTGGTATCTTAGCTATTTGAAAAGCAGTATTTCAGAATAGTCTGTGAGAATGGTGTGAAAAATACTTTGTTACACGTGTAATAAAATATCTAAATAACATGTCGTAGAGCCAGTAAGTATTTCTAATATTTTACGTTAATTATCTACCAAATATCGTGGATTCATCAAAACTTAGCAACTCTTATTTACTTACATCTATTTTTTATTTACACTTTTTTTACATTTAAAAAGCGTGATAGCGTTGTGATAGGAAGGTGCCTTATATAGAGGTGTATATCAAATATACATAGGGCTACACAATGGCCCCATACTTTTTTTTTAATTCAAGCTCATATAACTAACATGACATAACTTAACATGATAACTTTTTTAACTGCTGCATGCTATGTAAGATGCCGTAACTTCTTGCAGGAGACATAAGTGGGTCCCACGCGCGAACAGACAGGAGTTACGTGTCAACATAGGTCGTGATCAGACGGTTTACAGGCGAGATGTATCAGTGGAAGCAGACGTGTTATCGTTAAATAACTGCTAGATTTATTCTGTTTTAACTTGTCTTATTTAAAATAACGTGACAGTGAAATATTTAACTAATAAATTTAGTAGGGCCTCCCTTGAGACCCAAGTGCTTAGTGGAAATGTCAAATGACAACAATAACCGTGATTGCAGTAATATGTTTCTAGATGCCAATAACTTTAATAAGAGGCATCTTTTTGATCCCAGTTAACTTATTACAACTAACAAATGTTACCCATCCCCTTCTACAACGCAAATAACCCACCAAGGTAAAAATTGTACTAGACAAGAAAACACGTTAATATATTTACCGCACAACCAACAGAACAAAAGTCAAATGATATTAAACCAAAAATACCTCCTATCTTTCTGTATGACGCTGGAATATATCAAGAAGCTTCAAAGGATATCTAAGAAATTGTCGTGGAAGAATTCAGCACAGTCAGTAAAGGTAATTTCTTGCGTATCAACTTAAGCGATATCAATGTCTTTCGAATTTTAAGAAAATATTAGGACTTGTATAAAGTAAAATGCCACACTTACCAAATTGCTGAAAATCAAACCTTGTCCGTAATTTTACGTAGTATACCCGTCTACCTCAGCGAGCAAGAGATACAGGCTGAATTGGAAAATCCAAAACTAGCAAGGCTATACACCAATAAAAGATTCCTGATCCCAATATGCGCAGTAGAACTAGAAAAAAACTTCCGAAGCCAATACAATATTCTCTATTGAATTATTGCATAGTTACCTTTGAACATAGACGCAAGTCTCCTAACGTACCTCAATGCCCTAGATGCCAATTATTTGGACATACAAAAAATTACTGCAAATTAACCCCAAAATGGGTTAAATGTAAAGAAAATCACCATTACTTGCAATGCACTAAAAGCCCGGATGCAAAACCCACTTGCATAAACATTGGCGAGGAACGCCCTGCCGACTACAGAGGATACGCCTACTCTTAAACTATCGCCCAAGAAAACAATTAGCAATCATCAACAAAATATCCGCCCAATAAATACAACAATGCCACAAACTTCCCAGTACACAAGCTGAAGATATTCAAAACGAAGGCTCAACTGGTATTACAGAAACACATTTTGTAGATACCGAAAGCTTCAAAATCACAATGTTCTTGTAAATGATAGACCTACACCAAGAGCTCCTGGATGCGTTGCACTTATTTCCAAGAAATGTTTTTCAATATGTCCGTTACTAATACGCAAATTGATGATTATTGAGGCAATCGAAGTTAATCTAAAATATACAATAGCAATCTGATAATAATTGGTAGCGTATGTAACCAACCAAATGAACGACTCTTCAGAAGTTGACCTCCTTATTTCAATACAACGAACCAACCTACGCGACAGGAGACCTACACTGTGAACACAATCAAGGCGGCTTAAGATTATATACCTACGCTAGCACAAATGTCATAAAGCTCCTGATTCTGTTACGCACTAGCCTTACCGTGAGGACCATCAACCAGACATTTTAGACATAGTATTATAAAAAAATTCTAAACACCCTAAACATCAAAATGTTGTAACGGAATTAGATTCGGACCACTTCCTGGTCATTATTTCCTTCTCGGTAACACCCAGCAGAATTGAAAAATTGCCAGAACGCGTGAATGGTATAGTTAACGGGGAAATATATCAAGACACCCTAAGCTTTAAAATAAAATGTCCGACCAGCTTACATACAGAAGCAGATATTGATTCTTCTGCATACCAGTTTTAGATTGAATTATGGAAAATATAACAGAAGCAACTGCAATACAGAAGAGTCAAGAACCACTTAACCGCCAACATACCCCCTTGCACATACCAAACCTAATTAAACATCAAGTTCGCAGGGAGTGGCAGAGAACTCGATACCCCAACCAGTCCATACGTAGAGTTAAACTTGAGCTGGATAACTTTCGAATACACTACTACCAAAAATACTTAGAGGAACTCCAACAGTCAGACCACACTCTATGGACAGCACCAAACGCATTCTCAAAGAAGCTCCTGAAATTCCTCCTGTATAGCATAACGATGTAATGTATTCCATCGACGAAGATAAATACAGGTTGTTCACAGAACATCTAGTGCAGATATTCACCACCTCCGTCACCACTGATAATTCAGAAAACGCTCAATACATCACTCCGCACATAATATAGCATATTAATCCAACCGAATTGACGGTTTTTATTGAAAAATTGTCTAATAAAAAAGCTCCGGGTCACGATCTTATCACGAATAAAATTTTCAGAAACTGCAATTTCCCTAAATCTCCTATATAACCCAAGTACCCAATCCATGTTTCAGGAATGGATATTTTCCAAACACATATTAATGTTCACTAAGCCGGGCGAAAACAATGCGCACCCTACTAACTACATCAGTCTGCTACTCGTATTGTCCAAAATCTTGGAGAAAGCCATACTGATCAGGCTAGGCTCTGAATTGCAAAATATAAATGCAATTCCCAGCTCCCAGTTTGGATTTAAATCCCGTCACTCTACAACCCATCAACTTCTAAGAATCACTAAAATCATCGAGAAAGGTTTTGAACACAAAAGCTTTTGATACAGTCTGGACGGATGGCTAAATAAACTGTATTAAATTAAAATTACGTTGCACACAAAAAACTATGGTGTTGAAAACCACTTCAACCTCTTAGGAAAACCACTTCTAGAGCGTTTGTGTTTTCAAATTCGACACATATCAAGGTCTTACCAAATTTGGTGATAATAAATTTATCAGCACTAAAGACATTAAAAAACAAAATTTATTTGAAGCTTTCGAAGGTCTCTAACTTCGCAGGGTTATATACAGATTTAGATTTACTTGTATCTAAATTTTCTCACTTATTTTGATTATCAAACAGTTAGCCACAAGATTAAATGTTTCTCATTCGACAGCGTAGTGCATACTGCATGTCCATCAATTACACCCATACCATTATCAATGTTATCAACCTTAGCCTTGATGATTATCCTGCAAGAGTTGAATTTTATCATTGGTTCTTGCTACGTCAAGTAAGCACAGCAGGCTTTAATAATTTGGTGTTGTTTGCAGACGAAGCAAGGTTTAATAGGGTAGCATTTTTCATGTTCTTAATAGTTGCGTCTGGTATGACGAAGATCCAAATGCCATCAGAGAATTCAGATATCAACGAAAATGTTGTTTTAATGTATGGACATGTATTGTTGGTACCTCTTACTTCCGCCACGACTGAAAATTGTGTAAATTATCTGGAGTATCTACAACAGGACTTACCATTTGTAACGTTCGGCATCTTTTAATGAACGTACCCTTATGCGCGACGTTTATTTATCTTTCTGCAGACGCAGCATTAAGTCTTCACATTGTTAAGTGGGGGAAAAGACAGAAGTGAGGCACCAGTTTTCGACCTGAGTGTTACGCAGATTTAAAATTACCCCTGGGCGTTCGAATCAGTGTAATTTACTAATAGGTAATTACTTTCGCTTTCTGCGGTACCATGCACGGTACGTCCGAAAAAGGGAAATATTCGGTTTCCCAAAAATATCGCTTAAAGTACCGATTTGGGAAATTTCGTCATGTAGGGTAATATTCAAAAATCTGCCCAAAGCAAGCTGTTTCGAGAAAAGCAACTGTAAGAACTCCACCACTACACCCAGGAACTGACTCAAGCTCTATACCCCCGTAAAGAGCCATTTTGTTATCGAAAACGGTTAATTTTTAAAACCTTTGTTAGCCACGCTTCAGCTGTTCCATTAAGTTTACCGAGGGAGGCCACCGGAAAGGCTTTCCTGCAGCATCTTTTTTCAGGCATTATTAGCTTACATTTAATTGTTTTGGGTTGACCTGTGCGTGACCTTATTTAATTTTAAGATTGTTCGTTTCAAACTGTTTGTTTAAATAATGTTTATCTTTGTTCGTTACCAAATTATAATCATTTAACAATTTTCCGTGTATTTTGCCCGTTTCTTCAATTTACTTAAATGCCTTGTTAAACTCAACTCTATTTCATTTTGATCTCTGTTAAAAGTAATGTGAAGATTCCTGTAAAAGCAGCTGAGAGTCATGTTGTGCTCCTTTGTATACGAGGCTAGTATATTCACATTTTTTTTATTAGGAATAATTGCATAAAAAGGTAAGTTCCATCGCGCACAACCTTCGGGTTGGCCGTTGAAAGTAAAGTGAAGCTTGAGCAGTGCCGGATCTAGTGATATTCCCGTTGACGCCCTCACTTATTACGACTTTATCCCGAATTTGACCTGATTTAAGCGCGGTGCATATTACAAAATGTACCACCCCTCCTCCTCTGAGCTACACTTGGGCATGCCGTTGTTTATGTGTCACAATGTGGTAGGAAGACGTCTCTTTATGCCCCTAAAGTTTCTGAACGTTATTCTGAAACACCCTATATAACTAACTAATGGATCACAATGGTAAAAAATACGTTTATTTTAAAATTCATACTTGCTTTTATTGAACGTTGTTATTATTATAATCATCGAAACATGTTTTTGTTATTTTTTTTTCATTGTTCGTTATCACCAATGAACAGGCTTTCTGAATCACTTAAAACACTTAAATTTTATTAAGAATTTGAATAACGCAAAAAAGCTACGTTTAAATTTTTGTTGTAGTAAGTGTGTTCTGAACAGGACTATAATGGATATGAGAAAAAATTTAGCTATTCAAATTTTATGCAAGTATTACTTCAACTGGTGTTTAAGAAGTACATAGTAAATATCAACAGATTATAGTAAAAGGAGATCTGCAGAAGCAGACAAGCAAACACATCATAAGTAAGCCGTGAACCTTCCCATGTTTTCTAATGATCGAATAAATAACAACCGTAGTGACTGATTAGTATCTACGAATAAAACAATTTTATTTTTAATTTAACACCGCGGGACATGTATGATGTTCATAATAGCATTTACTACATTTATTTGACTCATACTGATAAAGTAGAACTCAAGGTTAGGTATTTGAAAATAATTACGTTTCTAGTACTTGGAACGGTGTATAAAGCGTCAACAATGCAACACGTCCGCGAATAATTCCTACTATTTCTAGGTACAATGACATTTCTTTCTTGCATTGACGTTAATTGTAGTGGGGATAGAAGTAGTAGTGATTTTCTACTTCATTGCAAGTTCTATACCCTTAGGGAAAAGCTTCACTTCGAAAGTGTAAAGAATAATAATATCAACCATGAACAACTGCGACGAAATGCGTAAGTTTTTATTAACATACCCAACACATTTTAATTTGGCAAAATTGTAGTACCTTCTTATGAAGAAGCAATTCGGGAGGAACAAAGAATTCAAAAGTCCAAGTTGGGTACTTGTTTATCTAACAAAGGTTTACTATTTACTAACGTCGCTCTATCAGCTACGGGGATTTTGGGATTTTATATGGTTTGGTAAGTTTATGTGCTACTAAAAATATTACAATTTCAATCGGTTTTGTTTTCAGGTACACTAACAAACTTACAGTTCGTAAGATTAATGTAACCACATATTGCAATGATGATAGGTATAACTTCAACCCTATACCAACATCAAGCTACTTCACTGCTGGCGTGTCGATTACATTGTGTTTTGCACTATGTTATTTACTGGAATGGATTTCAAGTAAAATGGAAAAATATAACTACAAACAGTTAATAAGGAATATCATTTTGAAAACATGTACGTAGATATCTTTTGAGAATAATAATTCTAGACATTTACAAGCGAATATTTTTCAGGGATTCTAGGAACGTATTTAATCTTTCTTTTAACATGCATTGGAATTTTAAAGTGCGCTGTAGGAATACCGTACCCATATTTCTTCAGTAATCAAAATATCACAAATCTATATTGCGAAAACAACTCTAAGAAGGGAAATAAGCCGTTCGCCTTGCAAGCGTTAGATAATCAACTTCGCAAGTCTTTTCCTTCATGTCGATCAGGGATTTACACCTTCACTTTTACATTTATGTACCTGTATGTGGGCCATTTCGATATCGAAAATGGATTTCATGCAACCCAACAACTGATAGTAATGATTATGGGTTCCTGCCTGACCTATTACCAATTTAGTTCGTGGAAGGAAGGAGAAAATCATCTTGGCGACATTTTGATCGGTGCAGGCCTTGGGTTTATCCATGCCATAATAACGGTGAAGATTATTAATAAAAAAGTTATAAATAGTAACAGAAACAACATGTTCTTCTTACAGGTCCGTAATATGTTTGGCAGTATCTTTCATTCGTCTATTCGTATCTCTGTTAGGAAAATACAGGCTGTTCCAAATTTGTATCCGTCCGCTCCACCACTGGATTTCAATGATCCCGAATTCAACTCCTTTTTCACTAGAAGACGTTATGAATCTGACCAAACACTTTGTTTGAACAGGGAGAATGATAGATATTTACAGGAAGCTGGTCATGGTGGCAACAATGTAGTTCAAATGCAGAATGAAGAGGAACCGGAAACGGTGCTATCAGAAACTGAATGTTAATTTGCTAGACACTCTCAGTAACATCTTGTATTCATTTGGATTTCGTATTTGTAAAGCTCCTTATTGTAGCTAGGATTTGCAGACATAATAATTTATCGTAATAAAGAATAGCTCCACATTGATCGACAGACGCAGATAGGAGAGGATATGAAACTGTATTTTTGATTTTTGATACTTAGAAGTTGTATTCAATATTTCGTAGTAATAAAAGTTAGTAAATCGTATCACCTGGACTTTTCATACCTCCAACAATAATGTTTGTACAGGTTGGCTTGAAAAACAGAAACAATCAGTTTTAGATTTACTCTGCTCGAGAATGGACTCAATTTCTCGTGCAAACTTAAACTGATTGTGAATATGATTAAAATGGGTTAGTGTCACTTCTGATATAACAAGCAGTAGTATTAACTTCTAATATTTAAATTAGTACCTACGCATTCTATACGAAGGTCTAAAAGTATGTAAAATAGCATGACAGATGAATAACTTACTAAAGTCTAAAGTGTAAAGTGTTAGAGGAATGAGGTTAAGGGTTAAGGGGTAGGATGTAAAGAGTAAAGCGTAAGCATAGAGAAATCTTGAAGCATAAAGCGTAAAGCGCAAAGCGCAAAGCACAAAGCAAAAAGCGCAAAGCGGAACAGGTAAAGCCCAAAGTACAACGTACAAGGTACAACGCACAAGATACAAGTACAATACACAACGTATAGCGTATAAGGTACAGCGTGCAAGGTACAGCGTACCGGTACAACGTATAAGGTACAACGTACCAGGTACAATGTACCAGGTACAAAGTACAAAGTAGTGTAAAGTGTGAGGTGTGAAGTGAGGTGTAAACTGTGAAGTGTGAAGTGTGAGGTGGTAAATGTAAGGTGTAAGGTGTGAGATGTAAGGTTTATGGTGTACAGTGTAAAGAATAAAATGTAACGTATAAGGAATTTGGTAACAGTAGTCTCGACCCGCAAACGTGTTCTCCCTGCATCGTAAACGTACATTGTAGTATAATTGACCAAAAATTTGTTATTTGGTTGTTTTTTGATGGTTTGAAATTCCAATAATATAACTCTGTTTCCGCAGAATATAATAACTAAATTCAAGCAAATCCTTCAATTTACTATCAGAAACATGCAAATTCGGCGTATATTGTACTAGAATTGACCTAAATGTTGTAATTTTTTTGTTTTCCGCAGGATATTAGTAACGTAAACGTACATTGTAGTACAATTGACCAAAAATTTGTTATTTGGTGGTTTTTTGATGGTTTGAAATTCCAATAATGTAACCCTGTTTCCGAATATAATAACTATATGCAAGCAAAACGTTCAGTTTGCTATTAGAAACATGCAAATTCCGCGCACATTGTACTAGAATTGACAAACAAAATGTAATTTGTTTGTTTTCCGCAGGATATTATAACTAAATGCAAGCAAAACGTGCAGTCTACTATCAAAAACATGCACAGTCGGCGTACATTATACTAGAATTGACCCAGAAGTTGTAATTTGTTTGCTTTCCGCAGGATATTAGAACTAAATTCAAGCAAAAAATTCAGTTTCCTATCAGCAACATGCAAATTCGGTGTACAATGTACTAAAATTAACCCAGAAGTTGTAAATTGTTTGTTTTTTGATGGTTTGAAATTCCGATAATGTAACCCTGTTTCCGCAGAATATAATAACTATATGCAAGCAAAACGTTCAGTTTGCTATTAGAAACATGCAGATTCTGCGCACATTATACTAGAATTGACAAAAAATTGTATTTTTTTCCGCAGGATATTATAACTAAATGCAAGCAAAACGGGCAGTTTACTATCAAAAACATGCACAGTCGGCGTATATTGTAGAGAAAAGGTGCCTAATTTCGGTTAGGTTCTCAATTTCGGATAGTTGCTTATATAAGAATCTAACCGCAGATTTCAACGTAATCTACCTTGTAGGTATTTCAGAGAACAAAACAAATATATCCTGAAAATATTATATGGTTTGGTAGTTGCCAATAGATGGCAGTCGTGAATCTGTGTCAACACGATTATATAGTTTTTTGTGAACCTGCATTCTAAGTCTTGTTTAACCCGCAAATAATCATCGTGGAAATTTGAAAATCTGACTTGGGTAAGTTGAAAGGTTAATTAAGATGTTGTCTTAGTCAAAATTGTGAATTTTTAACCAGTTTTGATTTTGCAAACCTCTAACCTGAAATGTAGACAGTTGTCTAATTTCGGATAGGTCGGGATGCTCAATTTCATATATCCGGAATTGGGAACCGAAATGTGTTGCTCATACAAAGTTAAACATTTATAGAAGTTTGACTAGAGCAACTGTTTATTTTCAGAACAATATGCGTAGACAGGGAAAAAACATAAACAGTGGGACATTGAGCAAATGAAACTTGCTATAAATGCCGTTAGAGCAAAGGAAATGGGGTACCTTAGAGCCTCAAAAATGTTTGGCGTCCCAAAATCAACGCTAGAGGATTATGTTAAGCCAGGTGACAAAACTCCAGAGCAACTAGTGGCTGTTTCGATTGGTAGGAGACCAACACTTTCTAAAGAAATGGAGGAAGATTTGGTATCTTATTGTTTGGAAATGGACAGGCGTTTTTATGACATAACTGCTGCTGACATCAGAAGACTTGCCTATCAACTAGCATTAAGAAATGGTTTCAGTTATACCTTCTCGAAAGAAATTGGAACTGCCGGGAAAAAATGGTTACGAGGGTTCTTTAAAAGGCACCCAATATTAACTCTTACAAAACCTCAAGGGATATCGAAGGCCAGAATAAAAGGTTTTATACCAGAAATTATTAATCGTTTCTTTGACTTGCTGGAGCCAGCAATGGAGAAAATCAAATATAACCCTGCACGAATTTATAATGTCGATGAAACCGGAATTACAACGGTGCAGACAAAAAATTCTCGAGTCATCACGTAGAAAGGGAAAAAGCAAGTTGGAGCAGTAACTGCAGCTGAGAGAAGAGCATTTGTGACTGTTGTGATGTGCATGAATGCTGCTGGTGGTTTTATAATAATAATAATAATAATAAAGGTCTTTATTTCCCAAAGGACATATTGCACTTTTTACAAATAATAAATTGAATAATTATGAGAAATCACAAGGCGCAGTTCAAGCTGATGCGCTTGCTCTTCCACTGAACCTTGATTTACAAAGAAAAAACATATTAAGAATCAAATGCCTAATACTAAAAAGAAAAGAATAAAAAAGAAATCCTCTACACATCAATGAAATGAAATGAAATGAAATTAATTAATTTAAATTAGATTAAATTGAATTAAGTTAACTCAAATTAAATTCAATCAAATTAGACAAATTAAATTAGAGTAGCCCCAAAACAACCGAATGCAGCACACCCAACCAAGAATTACCAGGCCAGAAATAAAACACTTTCCAAAACACTAACCGAAAAAAAAACTCTGTCTAGAAGCTAGTTTTGCGACTGTTCATTAAGCAGGAGTTTCCTGTACTGATATTTAAAGTGCGAAATAGAGAATGTTTTAAATTCCATGGAAAGAGAATTATAAAATTTTGATATTTGGTAAGTGAAACTTCGTTGGAAGAGAGCCGTCTTATGGAGAGGTGGCGTGATGGTACCTTTAAAACGAATATTTAAATTATGCACATCTTCCCTAAATGAAATTTTACGATGTAAATACGGTGGTTGCTTTTCCAATAAAATTTTATAATAAAAAGTCACGCTTTGCAATTTCCTTCTATTTGCCATAGATAGCCAACCCAACACAGGTAATTTATGTGAAACATGTTCAAATTTTCTAATACCAAAGATGAGTCTTATACAAGAGTTCTGTATTCTTTGAATTTGCTGACTGGAGTCATATGTAAGAGATGGGCCGTATACCTGAGAGCAGTAGGCAAAATGGGACATTACAAGAGCTTCACACAAAATTGTTTTAATGGCTACCGATAGGTATAATCTGTGGGGATATATGAGTTTCAAGTTTAGGTAAGCTTTTTTAGTGCAATTCGATATATGTGTTTTGAATCTCAGGCTGCCGTCAAGTATAAGACCCAAATTTCTAACTTCTTCAAATACTGGAAGTGCAACATCGTCGATATTGATGTTGAGATCGCTTTTAAGCACTGCTACATCTTTCTTATTACCAAAGAACAACATTACAGATTTAGTGGGATTAATTTTTAGGCAGTGATTTTTTGATACATTAGATATACTCTTCAAGTCACGATTAACACCCGTCATAACCTGCTGGAGATCATCAGCATACCTCTGAGTATTACATGTTGTTACATAACCATGAAATGTGGATGTATAGATAATATATAAGAGTGGACCAAGAATAGATCCCTGTGGCACTCCTCGTGTAACTTCTCGCGAATTTGAGCATGCATCAGAAAGTTTAACTATTAGGCTTCTGTTACTTAAATAACTGATGAACAAAAAAACAGCGTCATTAGAAAGGCCATTAGAATATTCCGGGTCATTTGAACCCTCCTCGTACGTGCTAATGCGCTGGAGAAGAGGGATGGAAATAAGTTATTCTTTGGGGGAGTGTTCTGAGGTTCTTCCGCTCTACCTCACTAAGAATTGTTTTTGCCTGAGTTTTAGCACCTGTTGGGAGTGAGCCACAGCATTGCCATTGAACGTATTTATGACCTTGTTTGCCACTTTCTTGTTGAAGCAATATTTCTTCACAAAACTTTCTAATTCTTCCCATTTTAGAATCTTTTCCGTAATTAGTAAGTTAGGAAAATCTTTCCTTTCCTCTTTTGTCGTTTGGTCGGAAACCGAGTGTTACGATCAGCAACCGAGTTTATGTTCGACAACAGAGATTTTATTTTTACTAAAAAGTTGATCGATAACCGAATTGTTCGAAAACCGAATCATTCGAGAACCGAGGGCTCACTGGAAGTGTTCACATAACCACTGCATCCACTAGTATATATATACTGTCTAGTTATTTTTATACAATAAAAACATAAATACAACTAATCCTAAATCTATTTGCCAATTATATTTTTAATACTAACGCACTACTGGAGGTGGAATTACCCCAGATAGGCAAAGTTCTTAGTTAAGGTGTACAATAAGCCAATGATGGCTGCAGTGCTTAGAGATGCTTGGAAAACCGCGTCCTAGATCTCGCTGTTTCAAATCATCGTCATCATCATCAATACTAAATATACAGAAGTTGCATAATTGACAATGACTGAATTATCCTAAGCTATCCTAGATTTAAGATTATAAATTTAAGAATAAATCCACTCCATTCTATAGGATATGCATTATAAAAACGGAGGGATAAAACCATTACATTTTGTACAAATGAAACAGTTCCTTAATGTTTATCATATTTACTGTTATCTACTTGCCTTAGACAATTGTAAGCTTTTCCACTGACTTCACTGAAAAAGTAAA